>BJFM01001995.1:160717-176845 GCA_016586285.1 Arothron firmamentum | reverse complement strand
ACACACACACACACACACACACACACACACACACACACACACACACACACACACACACACACACACACACACACACACACACACACACACACACACACAGAAAAAACAAAAACAGCTGACTGTAAGGGCTTGAATCGCCTGATGCTGCTGAAGTCCAGTAACATCCCTGCTCCTCCTCCTCCATTACTGTCTTTCTTAGTCTTCCTGCACTCTTCGCCCTTTCATCACCCCACATGAAAGAGTGTGGTGGTGGTGGTGGTGGTGGTGGTGATGATGATGATGATGATGATGATGATGATGATGATGCCCAACACACCTCAGCCCAGATGCTGCTGCACTTCAGGAGATTTCAGATGTTCATAATTATACTCATCTCTTGTCAACCACAACACAAGTAGAGCTAAGTGATGGTTAGTATATTTGTTTTGTTAATAGGATAAAATCTGCATCTAAAATTAGACTGGGCACCTATTCACTATGTGTTGATTAAACGTACTAAACATGTGTTGCTGTATTGTATATTTTAATGCAGGACGATAACAATAATTAGTAATCAAAGTAAAAAGCAAACCTGTTGTTATGATATATACGGAACATCATTTAATTATTTCAAATACTTCAATATCTGTTCACTTTTTCCTTTTTGTATTTTAGAATAGTTCAAAGTACTTTGATCTAAACACCTCAAATGAATGATGACTGAACTAAATAAAAAATCATGATGATAAATGAGCGATCAGCCGGATGTAATAAAAAATAATAGCTAAATTCTGTAGCTGCTGGTGGCTCCTTCCCAGCGCCACAGCCCCCCTCCTGTTTGATCTTTTGACATGGTTAAAATATCTGCAACAAACTACAACATACATCATTACGTAATAATCAAAACTAAGAATTTATGCAGGATACTGTATTTTATAAATACATTTTTGGAAACAACAAAGGAGGTAATGCTCCAGTCTCTGATGAAGGACTGAGCTGGGTTGGGAGTAGGTCCTTATGTATTATTTACAGCACATTTAAGCATTACATAAGATCAGGTTTTAACACTGGCAACACATCTGGATGCAACAGCCTCTAAGAGCATCTGGGCTGCTGTGGTTGTGTTTCTGCCACTTGCAGACTGGTTTTACATTAAAATATATGTGGAGCCTGAGTAAAAATCAGAGTAAAACCAATGAGTTATGTATTGAACTACTGAGCTCGCGCTAGCAATGAATCTGATGGTTTTGATACTTACTAATTGCGTTTCCTCAAAAGCCAGATGTTAAGGTTTGAAAAGTTAGCAAACATTTGAAATGACAGAATAATATGTATCAAAGATCAGCTGAAGAGAAGAGATTCCCTTTTTCATATTTTAACTCTTGTCTTTTCGGTACATGTATATCTTTGCTTTTTGCAGACAAACTCTTCGCATTTTGCAGAGTGGCGTTGAGAAAGAAGGTGACAGATTATGTTGATAAATAGGATCATCCTGACCTAAATGGCTAGTGTGCGCAATCAAGAGGGGGAACAGGATCCTCGGACAATGTGCAGGGCATGTGGACAAATAGTCTCACCTCCAACTGAGTGTGTTGTTTCTTCTCATTGTGCTTCTGAAAGAGAAGAGGAGGGCCTTGGTTAAGAAGATTATAGCCCTACCCCACCCGTACATTTAATCAACATGCCCTTTCAACGCCAACAACAATGCCAAACATGTCTAAAACATCCCCCAGTTTTTCCCCATAGCATACCTCACATGTTGGGACAGCATGCCAGTCATCTCTCTGCAGCAATTAAGAGCAATAAATGGAATATTCTTACAAATTTTGAGAGTCTTCCAGAAGATCAGGTTTCCCATTGAGCAACCAGACTGACTGACTGACTGCTGGAAATGTCATGTTTGACACAATACATTTTAAAAACTGTGCAAACAGAAATGCATTAGCTTCAATTTATTTTTTCTGATCAGAATTCCCCGAAGAGCCCTCAGAGCTTTGGTTCCTCACCCTTCATTTCTTTCATCCGTGGTTAAATATGTAAATAAAATGTCTAAAGTCATTCTTCAAAGGGGAACAAAAGAAAGAAGGGGGCTAAAGGAAAAGACAGCCATAAAATTCCTGCGATTCTCCATAACATTAGCCAGAGGGGGGCCAGCTTCCAGCCAGAGCCTAGCAGCAGGGGAGCCAGCCTGCTCCATAGAATCGCACATCGCAAATCCCACACACACAAAAAAGGGAAAAAAAATAATAAAATATCTTTTCAGCTTGAGCCATCAAAGGGCTACACCCCCCCCCCCCCCCCACCCCCCCAACTCACTCACTTTATTAGTTACAGAATTATCTCACAGTTGCTGATTTCTCAGAGATGGAGCTGTGCTGCTTTTATTTCTTGCACAGTTGCAAAGATGAGATAAAGTTTCTGTGTGTGTGTGTGTGTGTGCGTGCGTGCGTGTGCGTGTGTGCAGACATGAGCTGCAGTGGGCTACACGAGTGGATCATGTCTAAAACAGGGTGTGGCAAAGAAGAGGGAGGAAAGAAACATGAAAGGGAGAAGAAACGGCAGAGGCTACAGATGCTGAAAAGTGAAAGGGCCTGATTCCTCCCCCGGTTTTTGGTCTCATTTTCAAAGACATATCATCACAACCAGCAAAACAGCCATGAAAGCGAGTGAGGCAAGAGCGGTGAAAAGAACAAAGGCGACCAATTACGACAAACAGTCGACTGTGCCTCCCTATTAGACTGTGCGACAGTATTATGGTGTTAGATGCCGTGCATTAAAGGCAGTGATAATAGGGGCAGATGTGGGCTTTAAAACATCAGAACACGTTTCCTCATGAGCGAAACTGAGTGGCTCTGAGAGCGTTGCGATATTTCACGACGGTGCCTCGCGTTCAAGCTGTCGGTTTCCCCTCCGCTCCGACACATCGGCTGCGCAATGACGGCCCCGCGGAGGGAGGGATGGAGCAGACGTGTCAGCTGTTGTCCTTGTCTTTTGTGAGAGGTCAGCATTTCGAAAATGGACACTGCCACTTCTCCATCTGGCCTTCTGGTGACAGAGGCATATGGTCTGCGCGCCGTCCTTTGAGGCCACGGCTGGTATGAAAATGAACATTTCAGTATTCACTTTGAATCAAATGTGGACTAATTTCTCTCTAAATTATTAATGGGCTGGATGTATCTGAGGAGCGCACGCGCTGCACTTAAGCAAATTGCGTTCCTTATTGTGCTCATACCTCGGGATTTCTGCAGCTGCAGCAGCACTGTGCGCTGAGCACCAACAGCTGAAATGCCACCACCGAGATATTCTACGCCTAAACCCTTTAGCCACGCCGGTGCCGGGTTTCTCATCTCTCTTGGACACATTGCTGGAATACTTTTAATGCACTTTAGCAACTCTTGTAAAAATGCACCGCTGTTTATTCGCGATCAGTAATTCCCCCTTGATGAAAAGCGGAACGAGAGAGTAAGAGCGGGCCAGAGAGTTAATCTCACCGCCGACAAACTTGTTAGCGAGTGATGTGGGTGAGGTTTGGAGAACCCCACGCATGGGCAGACTGACGCGGCACCTGCGCCACAACAGTGCATGAGCGCGCTTCACTTGTGGCGTTCATTAAAGGAACACTGGCCGTGTCTCCTGAGGCCGGGAATTGTTTCAAGTTAACGGGCTAATCAACGCCCATCCATCCATCCACTCATTCGTTCTCTGAACCACTTATCCTGTCTGGGGTCACAGGGGGCCGGAGCCTGCAGGAGACAGGATGCAGCCGGCTTTCGGTCACATGATCCAAATGATGCGCAGAAGGCCGATAGAAACAGGAAGAATGAGGGATGGACTTCCACATGTCAGGTTTATTTATTGATGGAATTGGTTCTGCAAGGTCAGAGGTCACCCAGAAGTTAAAGAGATAGACTCAAAAAAAACGGAGGGAGGTTCACGATGAAACAGTATTTCATGTACGATTCACAATTTGTTGCCAACGCCTCAAATCAGAGAAGACCAGTTTGTGATTCTAAATGGGATCCAGCAGGAAATTTATTTTGGAAATGAATTATATTTTTGAACATTTAAGTTCACACACGTTTATGTAAAATTTAAAGTCATTTTGAGTCCAATAAATGATAATTGTTTTGTGACAAGAATACATGATTCCCATGGTGGAGCATGACCTTTGAGTCCTGTGGAGTTCCACAGGGTTGTGTTCTGAAATCCTTACGGAAGAAAACATCTTAGAACGTACAGTTTGATCATATCAGAATGAGCATTGTCTCACAGCTGTGAGGTAACTTACAGGTTTCTTCATGACTTCCATTCTTTGGTCAGCTCTCTGGAAGCATCCTTAAAAAGGAAAAAGGTTCATATTTTAGTGCTTAAAATTATCATGCACATTTATTTCATCCTGTATGGTTTAATTTAACAGTGCCACAACCTCGTTAGATAAAGAAACCATTCATCATTCAGCTGCTAAGAGGAATCTTTTCTGTTATCTTTGGATTTATTTATATTGTGTCAGTGTAGTAAGTTTTGTTTAGTATTTTCATTAATTGTAATGCAAATTGTTTCCATTTGTCCACGTATTTGACCTTTGGTGGTTTTAATGAAATTGAAATATGGTAGAGGGGAATTTGATGATTATTAATCACTGAATTATTCTGAGCACTTGTTAAAAAAAAAAAAAATAATAATAATAATAAAACTCATTCCTATCTGTGCAGTTACTCTTTTACTACAGGCTGCTGTGTCTACAGCCCTTCATACTTTGGGAGAGTTCAGCTGCCACACAAAGAAGCTGTGTTTTAAAAATGAGGCGCTCAGTTTGTGTGTGTGTGTGTGTGTGTGTGTGTGTGTGTGTGTGTGTGTGTGTGTGTGTGTGTGTGTGTGTGTGTGTGTGTGTGTGTTAAACGTGTTTGTGGCGCATCTCCGGGGCGCAGCGCTGCCTTATTGCGCAACGTGGTCCGGACTCGGATCAGAACGTGTCTGCGTGCGGTTGTTGTCCAAGTTTGTGTTTCTGCGCGCAGGCAAACAGAGAAGGAAGTTCGCTGGGAGCCTTTGAAAGCGCAGTAATGAACAAGCTGTTCCGCACGATTTGAAAATAATCCGCGTGTCAGTGTCATCTTTCTTATGCAAAGTAGCTGTCTTTGAAGGCGGATCTTTTGGCAGGTTAGACCGGGACGGAGGCTCCAGCCGGCTCAGACTGAGCGCTGCCACCAGACCCGACTCATCGGCCGCCTGGAGGAGCGTAATCCCGCCTTTCTGGGACAGGATCTGGACCTCGCTTCTTTGCTGACTTTTGGCTGATTGCGTCGTTGACTTTTATTCTGGTATTTCCACCGTTGGTGTCACCAGGACGGAGATCGCGCAGCTGCGCTCCGGGAAAAGTGACATGAAACGTCGCGACCGACGACTGCGCGTTTTTTGGAAAGGAGCTGCGAGCGGATCGGAACACGCAAAGCCTTCTGGTTTTTTTTTTTTGCTGAAGCTGCTCGAGTCACAGCAAACATTTTAGAGAAGCGCTGACAGCATGGACCTGGACGCGCGCTTCTCCTCCAAATACAACATTTTGGCACCACTGTGGGATTTACGCCTTTATTGAACTCTCCGGACTTGACATGAGGAAACGATGGTCCTGCAGCAGATAACTGCATGCTTTCCCTCCACCGTCATCTCCGTCAGGTTGCGTTGGTGACTTGTTAATCAAGGTACCGTGGTGAGAATTCGCTTTGACACATTTTCTCTAAATAAAAGGGGACAGAATGCCTTCGATTTTTCAACTGCGGCTCATCTGTGCGCTGCTGGTCCTGTACAGCACCGAGGGCTCAGCCATCAGCTCAATGGACCCAGAGTGGTCCGGCGAGGGAAGGTGCCAGCAGATCAACATCCCCCAGTGTAAGGACATCGGCTATAATATGACCCGCATGCCAAACCTTATGGGCCACGATGACCAAAAAGAAGCGGCAATAAAGCTGCAGGAGTTTGCGACTCTCATCCAGTTTGGATGCCACAGCCGCCTCAAATTTTTCCTGTGCTCGCTTTATGCTCCCATGTGCACGGAGCAAGTTTCCAACCCCATTCCCGCATGCCGGGTTATGTGCGAGCAGGTCAAGCTCAAATGCTCCCCTATCTTGGAGCAGTTTAACTTCCCCTGGCCCGAATCTCTGGACTGCTCCCGGCTGCCGACCAAGAATGTCCCCAACAACCTCTGCATGGAGGCACCCAACAACGGCTCCGAAGAACCCCCCAAGTTATCCCAAACTCAGCCCCCAGATTTCAGGCCGCAGCGGCCTCTGGGTGGGCAGGACCTGCAGCTGAAGGACAGCGGTGGGAAGCAGGCGTGCCCAAATCCATCCAAGTTCCACTTTGTGGAGAAGAGTGAATCCTGTGCTCCCAAATGCTACCCCAGAGTGGACGTGTACTGGAGTCAGGGAGACAAGCAGTTCTCCCTGGTGTGGATAGCCATCTGGTCCATCCTCTGCTTCGTCTCCAGTGCTTTCACCGTGCTCACTTTTCTCATTGACCCGCAGAGGTTTAAATACCCAGAGCGGCCAATCATTTTCCTCTCCATGTCCTACTGTGTTTATTCCGTAGGCTACCTCATCCGACTGTTTGTGGGGGCTGAGGGGATAGCATGCGACAGAGACAATGGGGTACAGTACATAATACAGGAGGGCCTGGAGAGCACCGGCTGTACTATTGTGTTCCTCATCCTGTATTATTTTGGCATGGCTAGTTCCCTCTGGTGGGTTATCCTGACACTGACATGGTTCCTGGCTGCAGGGAAGAAGTGGGGTCACGAGGCCATCGAAGCCAACAGCAGCTACTTCCACCTGGCGGCGTGGGCGATCCCTGCTGTGAAAACCATCACGATTCTGCTGATGCGGAAGGTAGCAGGAGACGAGCTGACGGGCGTCTGCTACGTGGGCAGCATGGACGTCAAAGCTCTAACCGGCTTTGTGCTTATCCCCCTCTCGTGCTATTTGATAATCGGCACTTCGTTCCTGTTGTCTGGATTTGTGGCCCTCTTTCACATCCGGAAGATCATGAAAACCGAAGGTGAGAACACTGACAAACTGGAGAAGCTGATGGTCCGCATTGGCATCTTCTCCGTGCTTTACACGGTTCCTGCCACCTGCGTCATTGCCTGCTACTTCTACGAGAGGCTCAACATGGACTACTGGCACATCCTTGCGGAAGAGCAGAAATGTCTGGACGGCAGCGGGTCGGAGTCAAACGAGTGCGCGCTCACGTCGTCCATCCCCGCTGTGGAGATCTTCATGGTGAAGGTCTTCATGCTGCTGGTGGTGGGCATCACCAGCGGCATGTGGATCTGGACCTCAAAGACGCTGCAGTCGTGGCAGAATGTGTTCAGCAGGAAGCTGAAGAAGAGGACGAGGAGGAAGGCTGCCAGCGTGTTCACCAGCAGCAGGCCCTACATCAAACCTCCCCCGTCCCTCAAAGGCCACAGCACCAAGTATGAGCCCACACGGCCCCCGCCAACATGTGTATGACCTGACTACCTTTGTGCAACCCCAAAACACGTGTAAAGCCCTTATCAGAGACTTTGCAATTATCAGAGACTCTGTAATTATCAAAGACGTCATAACCAAAATGGCGTCATACGTCGGTCAGGCCGCGTCGAGGTTAATCTGGGGTCGTTCTTGCAACTTCAGTTATTTCACACAATGTTCCTGGAACCACTTCTGTTATCCAAGGACGTGGTAGAGAAGACATTGTTATTGTTCTCCAGGACAAAAACATTTGAAACATACCATTTGGATGTACCATAGGGTTATTTAAATAATGTGCAATACATGTTTTCCTTGTACACATTAAGTACACACTTGTGCTGTGAGCGACTGCTGAGAGACAATGAGAAGGACCCCAGAACAATGCAGGCGAACGCTCAGAGGGCTCACTGTTGTGTTTTGAGCTTTTTTTATGGAAATGGATCCTGTGTCCTGTGCTGTATGTCTGAACCGCATCTATGGAAAGACACTTCAGACCTTCCAGACTGCCCACTGTGAGGCTGATCCCCAAATGAATCAAGCACTCCTTATTGAAAAACAAGTCATTTGTACATATGGTTGAATTGTCTTGTTGCTGTTTTAAAGCACAAGGCAATATTTGTAAATATATATATACATATACATATATATATATATTTCTTAAAAAAAACTCCACACACATTATACAAAACTAATAAAAAAAAAAGTTCTAGTTTTAAATTATTGTATTTGTGTTGTTCTTAAGGGAAGTTGTTTATTTCCTGCAGCACTTTTCACTGTGACTCATCATCTACAAACATCTTTAATGCTGTGTAAAAAAAAATTAGTTTTCATCATAATAATTGACTGATATTTTATGTTTTTATGGAGAGGGTTGATGAACAGATCAGCTCCTTAAACACTCTCTTTCCTTTAGCTTTTATCAGAAATGTTTGATGTTAATATTACCTGTGCAGTGTCTTAAGCAAAAACTGCAGATGTTGCTTCATTTTCTGTTTGGCTTAATTATATGAGTATTAGAGTCATGTAAGCACAGGGTCAAAGACACATTTTCTTTAACGGACAGATGGATTTGTAAATGATCGTTATGGGACTGGTATGATTTTTATCCTTTATGAACAATTTGTCCAGTCGAGTATAAATTGAAATTCTTATCGTTTGACTAAAGACACATGGTGAAGTCAGAAGCATGTTGATAATTCCTTTTTCATGCTCATCGCAGCCTCCATGCTGTGCGCTTTCAGTGGATATACATTCTCTCCCTCTGACTGTGTTGCAGGTGTTGGTGTCGGAGAGTAAAGCGGGTTATACAATAATCCAGCTCTCATTCAGGACAGGATTAGAGCATTTGAAGGGCTTCACTTTCAAAAGGCAGAATATCTGTCATCTCCTATCGGTGCCATTTCTAAAGACACATCTGGTCTGGTTTTGAAGTCACTCCGTATTGAGAGAGGCGGCTTTCTGAAGCAGAGGCAAACTGAACACATTGTGTGTGTGCTTGTTCAACGATCCTTAAGCTATTAACAGTTTCGAAGGTGTGTGTTCTGAGGGCCGCAAGTCTCGTCTTGAATCTGAACAACAGCAGCAAGAGCAGCTGTCCTGACAATCCTGTCAGAGCGGCGCTGAAACTAATGGATGTTTAAAAGTTCGGATGCCCTGTAAAAGTATGCAAAGAATCTCAAACAGACACGCTGGCATTAATAGATTACCACAGTCTAGGTTTGGCCCATGAACTTTGGAGCTTTTCTTTCAAATTAAAATTTGTTTTTTCATCAGATTAATAATATTTTGTATTGATGAATATCGGATCTAATATATTTCCTGCATAAGAATCATCCAGGCTGCAGGACGGAGTGAGCGTGGTGCATGCTAATGAAGACATGTCATACCTTTTTCTGCTCTTTTAAGACTTTAACATCAAAAAATTTTCATATTGGTGACTTGTACTCTTGGGAAAATAGTATTTCAACAAGATAATCTTTGCTCAAGTTTGATTTGGTGCTTTCTAAAACACTGGGTTAGCAGAACAAGACCTTTTCATTCCTTATTTTCTTTACTTTTCAAGGTTTTTTTTCCCCTTCTTGAAAGTTCAGTCCCTGTGCAGAGTCTTCTCTGGCGTAATAAAGTTTCAAAAGTGTAGTAATGCTTTATCCCGGAGGGCATTCAAGTTCCAGCGTCTACCCAACCCGTTTTAACAGTCAAAGAGCACATGACTCACAACCTTTATGTGGCTGTATCAAAGTCAGCCAGTGTCTGTTGATACTCAGAGTTGAGAAAAAAGGTGTGTGTGCTTCAGAGAGCTTCCACAGAGGCCACCTGGATAACAGCCCCCGAGGTGTCGAGGAAGGCTGTAAATATAAATGACAGTTCCCACCCCCACCCCCCCAGGGTTTCTTCAGCCAAACAGTCGTCACTTCAGTGCTGCTGCTTTTTCTAAAGAAAAAGCTCTAAGCAGGAACACACCGACGCTCGCAAAGTATAAAGTATAAATTATTGTTTCCAGGCAGCATCGCTTTGCAACGTAGGAGTGAATTTAGAATTTTAAAACCTTTCAGCCAATTACAGTTCAGTAAACATGCATGTCTTCCAGCCAAGGTGTTTTGTCTGCTTCTGATCATTAAAAGTTTCTCCTCGTGCAAAAGCAGGGAATCCCATCACATCCGTGCGAGGGGGGCTGAAAGACTCCGAAACTGCACCAGCACACGTTGTCACCAAAACGCTCGTCGGCTTCCCGTTTCTCATGCTGCAGGAGTGGGCAAAAAAAGAGCCTCTTCCTGTGATCTGCACGGCTGAAACATCTTCAAACCCTTCCTCATTACATGATTTAATTTAATCTGACCAGTTTGCTAACGAGCCGGGATTTTCGGCATTTCACACTTTGTGTTTGATGTTTAAGTGTCTTTGTGGAGCGGAGCAGTTTGACTTTAACAGCAAGTTGAAATGGCAGAACAGTTATGCTTGAATATGAGTTCAAAGAGTGCAAACGTCAACGCTGAGGAAAACCTTAATGCTTCTTAAGAAACCGACTATCTGCCACCGTGTGATGTTCAGCACAGTGGCCCTAAAAGCCAAAAATACACCATTTCCCATAACGCAGTTGTAGTTCACAGTGTTTTGTGTGAGATTGTGACTCTCATTTTCACAAAGTTCTTTTTGACATGCCCTTTCAAATACACGTCACGTTTTGTTGGAAGTGACTTTTTTGTCGTGTTTGGAGGCATTATTGTCGTTTCTTGCGGCGTGTTGACCTAGAGGGCGGCTCTAGTAGAGAAAGCTGTTTACCTTTAGCTCTGTGTTTGCAGGCAGTCATAAAGTGGTGTGACACAGTGACATAAATCACATTTGGGGGCTGACTGGCGGCTGAGGTAGGCCCTTTGATCAGGTTTGTGGAGACACCCCATGTCCTCATCCTCAGCTGCTCCAGCGGCACCTGTTTACCAGTTCGGGCCTGTCGGTGTGGAAAGCACTGCTTAGCCTGTCAAAGTCATACATGACACACACTGACAACACACTCGCACAGAAAAGAATTTGTCTTGTGCTCGGGGGGTGGCTGGGTTCCTTCCAAAGTGTACTCTATGCTCCTAATATGTTAGAGCCATACTGATTCTTGGCATTCTGATTAGACACTTGCTGGAAATCTAAATCTGCTGCTCTTTTGTAGAGTTCTGCCTTTCGTCTGCACCGGAGAAAAATCGTCACCACCTCATGACAAGCGAAACTTTGTTTCTTCCTAAAGATGGAGGCTGTGTGAAGAGAAACTTTACAGAGAGCAAGTTTCACAGACCAAAGCCTTATCAGAGAAAGCAATGAAAGCGCTCTTTCATCCCTCAAGTTTTTTTTTTTCTTTTTTTTTTCCTGGTACATAAATCCACTCTTCAGAGAGTCGTGGTTGGAGGAGGTGTGGGTGGGTTTCATGTTTGCAATCAATCTTTATGGTGAAGAATCTAGGGCAATGTAATACAGTATATGTACTTGATCTGTAAAAAAAAAAAACAAGTTTCTCTCTCTCTCACACACACACTAGTGGGGGGAGTTTTTCTCCATGCTGAAGGTGAGAGTAATCACATAAAAAAAACTTGTGACAATGAGCCCTCTGCCCGTCAGATGGTGCAGGCCACTTTAAAATGCATGATAACGGGGCTGAAAGGCTTCTGCTGATCAAATAGGTGTTTGATAGTAGCTCTGGTTTAAAAGGTAACCGAATATGCTTATTTGCATGGGGAGAAGTGAGTTACTTTGAGGTGAAGATCAAACTTGTGCAAATAGTCACTCCCCCCACACACAAGTAGGCCACTTCCAGGGAGGACTGGTTAAGACCATCACAGCCCCTCACTTCTCTTTATACATTGTTCCCTTCTTTCTTTCTTTCTTTCTTTCTTCATTGTTAAATTTCACGCCAGCTGCTGGCAAACTGTATGATAGTAAACAATGAAATATATTTTATGACATTTTGAAAAAAAATTTCTCTGAAACACAAAGAACATCAATGTTCATGAAAGCCAGTTATAACATTTGTTACAGCTCATCAGAATTCAAAATGTTGTAACTTCTGTAAGATTTATTTCAGTCATATCTGCCTTTAATTAAACAAGAAATGATGTATTTACGGTTTCCTCAGTGCAACTTTTAATTATTACTGGTAGTGTTGTTATAAGCATGTATTCAATTTCAGACAATGAGGTCATTGATAAAATAATTACTTTAATAATACTGTGTAATACTGTACACCTAAAAAAGAGCAGTTTTTATGTATGTATGGATATATGTATGTACTTTCTTTCTTAAATAAACTTAATTATCCCATTAAGAAGTGACTTACTCACTTAGTTGAGCAGGTACGCAGCTGTTACATCCAAAGAAATATGACACTGACTGTAACAGTAATCTCATGACCAGTCGAGAGGAAAACCAGGCAGACAGCAGCAAGCATGAGTGTCACTGACAAAAACAGGCTGCACGCGCACGTCATTCAATGCACGGCTTACAACATGGAATCTGAACTCAGAATATTCAACACTTTCCATCCATGTTGTGCAAACTGGAGCCGTTTATATTTACAATTTTATGTTTGAGAGAGATTAAACTAGACAGTTAAAATTACATTCAAATTTATTGTAGTTTTTTTTTTAATTGACTAGAACAAGAAGTAACACGATGCATGATGGCCACGCAACATTCAAGACGGCGCTGTCAGATGTAAGGATGAAGTATTGTGAGCGTTACTGAGGCAGATCACACGGTGAGCGGGATGTAAGTCTTTCAGTGTCAGATGGAAGCAAAGTTTTCCTGACGATGATTTAGCAGCAGGCTGTAATCCGTCACCTTCCTAATCCAAACTGCAAAGAGCTCAGATCATCTTGAAACAGAACAGAATTACAGTTTTCTCAGGACAGACAACATGCTCAGTTTAGATGGTTTGCTTTTTAAAAAGACCAAAAAAGTGCACACGCTTGAACATTATACTACTTTTTTGTGTGTTTTGTGTGTGTGTGTGTGTGTGTGTGTGTGTCAGAGAGAGTGAGAGAAAGTGTGCCTGTACTTGCTACATACCAAAATATTCTTTCTGCTGACAAATTGAGGACATTTTGGCTGGTCCTCACAACTTCAAAGGACTGTTTGCGGGTTAAGGCGTGGTTTTAAGGCTGGGGTTATAATTGGGTTCAGGTCAGGGTCAGGGTCAGGGTTAGGGTCAGGCTCCATGTTAGCTGAAATTGTTGGGGTTAGGATAAGGGGCTGGGTAATACATTAGGTCTTATGAAAGTCCTCACAAAGATAGAAGTTTAAGGATATTTGTGTGTGTGTGTGTGTGTGTGTGTGTGTGTGTGTGTGTGTGTGTGTGTGTGTGTGTGTGTGTGTGTGTGTGTGTGTGTGTGTGTGTGTGTGTGTGTGTGCGTGTGTGATTTGTTGAATATTTCCTGGTTAAAAGGGTTTTTTCCTTCCCAAAACGTACTGTTTCTGTTGGCTTTTCTGACTGGGCTCATTGTTCACCAGTTCACTCTTACAGCTGGGGCTGTGCGACTCCTTCCAGCATAGCGGTTCTCACTTCAGCAGCAATGGAGCAGATCTCAGTATGACATGAGAGGACATGTTTTTGTGCTGGTATTAGGAAGGATTCGATGCGGCCGTAGTTCTAGAAATGCATGTTTAATTTAATCTAAGAACCTCCTCGGACTACACGGCTAAATTAGGAAGATGGGCTTCAGATTCAGCTGCCTCACATGCCTTCAGTTCAGAAAGTCAACATTGTGTTCTCCAAATTCTTTATCAAAATTGGATGCTAATAAATACCAAGATAATGCTCTGGGCCATATGTCTGATTTGTTGTGCTGATGTAGAGTTAATGATGATGATGATGATGATGATGATGGTGAATTATAATTACGTAAAAACTTATTGCACAATAGGTGATAAGAAATAGAGCTGAACTCAAGCTAAGCATGTAAACACACACTGGGCTGTAGATGAAGTTAGATCACTGGGCTATAAACAATTTCAGTCCAGTCTTAAAAGTGAGTGACTGACCTTCATTTAATGAGACTTGAGTACAGTTTTAAAAGAATGTTCTACTCTTCTGTCATATTTTCTTGCTTTAGAAGGTGAAGGATGTTTAACTAAATGTGGCTGAGAGCTGGATTCAATAACAGACTTTTGTACGGATACATTTTTGAAATGAAATTGAACAAATACTGTTGAGCCGACAAGCATGAGCTCCTCAGAGCCATGGAGCTCAGCCCACAAACGTCCATTCACCGTCTGTTTTCATCCAGCTGCCTCAGACTCCTGGAAGTAAAGATAAATATTAGATATCCTAAATTCTGTTTGACAATGTGAGGAGATATTTAAACTCACATTTAACCCCACAGTGTGAGCTCATCACAAACTAACTTTTAGTGATACACTAATTTGCCTCCTGTACAGACACACAACGTGCTAAGATGCAAAACGTGCATCTGGGGTAATAATAATTGGGTTTAGGCCAAAACCTCGCAGAAATATATCATTACGTAAAGCACAGAAAAACAACCACACATTGCAGAGCTGAGTTATGTAGCTGGTCCATTGAAAGCAGTGTTGGATGTCTAGCTTAACTGGACAGAAAGGCCTCAATGATCTGCAAACACCTCACAGAAAGGTGTGAAAATTAATGTTTCATAAGCTTTAGATGACATGTAACATGTTTTGTGGTCCTTTGAAATTCAGAATTAATCAGCTTTTATTCAACTTACAGTCAAGGGTGATTGAGGGTCAAGCTGTGTAATTAGCATGGTTTTGGACAGTGGGAGGATTACATGGAGAAAAGGGAGGACATGCAAAGTCCACAAAGACAGGGCAGGGAAAAGTCAAACCCAAAACCTTCTTATGTAGGCATTCTGTTTGTGACTGCACCACCAGACTAGCCTGAACAGTGGATATACGTGTAATCATTTCCCCCTTTCACTGATTGGATTTATAAAATGAACTGATAATATAAACTGAACCATAATCAAATAAACAAGGCAAAACAGGTATACTGACCTTCTTTAAAGAGACTGACCTCAAAATCTGTGCTCTACAATTACACGATGAAGGCAAAACAACACTCCAAAACGGACCAAATGGAACCAAAGGTGTTTTTACGCAATGAGGTAAATCTGTCTTATCAGTAGAGGCCCTCGTGACACTAATGATGGCCCTGAAGAAGTTCACAAGTTCACAACCCTTTGTTCACCTAAACTTTCCCTGTGAGGTCAGGTGGAAGATGGTCCTTTGAGCTGATGGTGTATGGTGGACACCAACCTAGAAGGAGGTTCTGGAGGAGCCTGGTCAAAGTCCAAATGCAGCTCAACACTGTAAAGTACTTCATCTCACATAGGCCATTGATTTGACTTTAGAGGTTTAAAATCCTGTTTATGTTTTGTTAAAATACATTTCTCTTGATTTCATATTTAAAGAAACAGTAAAGCACAACACATATTCAAGGATCCTTTTAGCATCATAAATGAGAACATGATTTATTTATTTGACTGATGATTGAATTATTTATACACACAATGTTTTCATTTCCCCATTGAAATGTTCCCTCAGTTACAAAAGCTTCCAAAACTCAGGAGTTTAAGTGAGTTTAAAGTGGTAGCAGAAATGTCTGCAGGCTGATTTAGGTGTTGTTTAACCTCATTGAGTGTTTCTGCTCTGAGAGCCCCGAGAGGCTGGAAGTGGGTCAGGAGGAGCCAGCGTGGACCGCTACAGCCTCTCTGAGGAGGCACACACATTTCAGGAGCTCTGCGAGGGCCACTCAGTCACTTCATTGATATTCAAGGATTTGACCCACTGACAACAGGGATGTCACTGAGGTTAAGACAGCCGGGCCTCTACAGATCATCCCGGGTCGAAAAGCCAGGGGGTCCCCCGTCCCTCCTACCCACCTCCACTCCGTTGTCATGGTGATCAAATCAGTCCAGTACCACTATGTCACACTTATGTGGGCACATTCTTTCGTTCTTCCTCTGCTTTTTAAGCTTTGTCTTGCTATCATGCTACTGCATTGTGTACTTCTATGAAGTAGCTGCAAAAGAGTTTCCAGCCTTCATTTTGAAGCCTGGTACAGCATCCCCAGGAAAAAAAATAAAAATAAAATTACACACACACACACACACACACACACACACACACA
>BJFM01001995.1:142922-160647 GCA_016586285.1 Arothron firmamentum | reverse complement strand
AGTGTAGTTGATAAGAGCACACATCAATCATCATACATTAATTAGCCTCCCATTTCACTCAGAACCTTCCAATGTCCCCTAATGGAGAACAACTGACTGATGTCTGGCGCTGACACGCCATGTCACCTGCACCACCTCTAAAGAAATCAGAAATATATGAAAAATTCCAGTTATATTTCACAGAGCAGTTGGTCATAGGTGGTGGGACATGTCTGTGCTCCACCTGACCCTGAAGGCTGCTGCAGTTGGCTCAGTAATTACAGAGATGAGGCATAACTCGAACCTCACAGACCGACAGAGACGTGAGAGAGAGAGACTAGCACATCTTCAGGTCCCGAAGAGGCCCTGACACTTAAAAACACACTGTTCCTCTCAGTCCTTTCTTCTTTCTCCCTCCATTCTGCCATTCTTCCACTTAAATTTGCCTTTGCCCCCATGGCTGCTTCGAGCAGACTCTAGTGGGTCCTTTACTGTTCCTGTGGGGGAGGAAATTTTAAAATGTTTTATAGTGAATGCCACAACTCTCTTCATAACAGAGGCCAAATTTTAATGCCTTATTTTTCTCAAGATAGACCTATAAATGGTTAAATAACAGACTGATATATAAATAAATAATCTGTGCCTATAAACCCCATAGAAATCACCAAGTAAAGACAATTAATGATCTGGAAATTTAGAAGAAATATTCTACTGGATGTTAGAGAAATAACCAGATTAGAGTTTAAAACTATATGGTGATGCTGCAATCAGGATTGTCAACTTTCACAAGAAACTAAACAACTGTCTGTGTTGGACAAGCACACTGCAGCCTTACTTACAGTTACTTCTACAGCAGTGACATGTATGCATCCTATGTCTAATAAAGTGATTTTTTTTTTAATGTTTTGTTGGATTTTTTTGTCATATGCAATGAATAACTGAAGGTCATTATATCTGAGGAAATCTGAAAATCCAAAATCATACAAACCTGGTAAGTTTCAAGTAGTTTATAAGCAATGGTGATGTAACTTCCATAATTCAATTTCATACTGAATTATTTGTAATTATTCTCAGCGGGGGCTGGTGAAAAATATTCTAGTTGGGACTTTTCCATATGAGGTCACTTTTAATTACCATCTCGAAACGATTTAATGCAAAAATTAAACACTTGGGGCATTCCCATACAAAACGAAAATAGCATTCTGAAAAAACACAAGTTTAGAACCAAACAAGAAACAAATACCTTATCAGTTTCACGCACACAAAGCTGCTGATTATTACCGCAGCGCCTCCTTGTGGCAATGCCGCCGCATAGCCTGTCAGCGCCACTGCGGCGATGCTCGCCATCGCTCTTCAGGCATCAAATTGCACGACTCTGACTGGAGGAGTTCTCTTGCTTGGTGCAACTCTCATCTCAATGATTTGCTGGCTGCTACACTGACTGGGCCATTTTTGCGTTGCCTCAGCTGAGCAGGCGGCTATATTTGACTTAAAACAAGTAACTATCTTCAATTTGGCCAGCCACCACAGCATCATCTGTCACTGGCGTTATCTAATATAATATGCAATACTAATTTATACAAAGGCTTTTTTATTACTTATTCTTATACTGGATGCTAAGATTAACTGGTACATGACAACAAATGAAATCTCTACCACTAGGTTCGTTTTTCCATCTTTGTATTATTCTCTCCGGTCATTTGATTCTGTCTTATTGTGCATCATACTTTACCTTTGAGAGTGTTTTGATAGACCCAAACAGGAACATCCTGCAGGGATTCTATCTCCCACCACCCAAACCCTTGCCCCAGAATGGCTCGCGTTGGGGGAGAATTTGATTTGGGATTCGCTGCTGATATTGGAGCCGCTGCAATCAGTTGTTGAAGAACAGAAGAGAACCAGTTGTTTCTGACTGGCAGCCAGCCGCACATTTCCTCTCTATTATCAGATTTTATAGTTCTAACAAGCAATATCCATTGCTGGTGGGAAAATCCATACACTGTCAAAAAAAATCCACCGACTCATTTCATCTCTGAGATGGCAGTCTGGAGAATTAGGACGTATGGAAATGGAAATCAGCTCTCCCATAGCTGTAAGATATTCTCTCCGACAAAGATAGAGGCAAGCACTCAAGGTCAACGTGCAAAGAGTTTTGATCAACATTTCTTATTGTGTTTAGGATTGTAAAGATTAAATACATCCAGTGATCCAAAAAAAAAAAAACCATTAACAAAAACCTTTAAGCATGTTCCAAAGACCACAGATTACATTTTAAATAAAACATAAACAAGGGAAAATATCAAACCCATTAATCTTTCATTAAGCTCGGTGGATAAAAAAGAATCGCTTAAAGTATCATTCGTTACCATCACTGCGAGTGCAAAAGCCCCCTGCTGACATCAAAGGCTTCTCAAAGAAACAGAGTGGGAGAGACTCGGTTAGCTGGATTTGGCTGAGCAGCGGCTTGTGGTTGGCTTCTGATTTCAACTGACTCATAACGGCAGCCAGGACAAAATGGGAACGTAGTAAGGATATTTGTGGCATCGGGCTCTGTTTAGGAAACAGCTTACATAAAGAGTCACAGCAGAGACGAGGCTGATGATTCAGACCCCGGCCTGGCAGGCTGGGAGCTCTCTGTTTCACTGAGGATCAGAGGCTTCTCATGACCCCAAACGGAGGGTAGTCAGATACGTATAACACAAGTGGAAACACACACACACACACACACACACACACACACACACGCACACACACACACACACACACACACACACACACACAGCAAAAATAACAAAACTCTAGGAATGACAGGAATGAGGGTTTTACAACAAATTGAATTAATTTTTTTTTTTAAATTCTGGTCCTGCAAGAGTTTGACTAGAGACTCATCGTCATATATTAGAAAATGATTTAAAAAATTCTTATTGTGTTCTCTAAAACCTGAATAATGAAAGATCTGCATATTGCCCAGCGTTCAAGACACAAGTCAGCATAAATCCATTCCCCTCAATGTGTTGAAAGCGGAATCATGTCAGGAAATAACAAAAACCATTTTATTATTTGTCACACTCGCTTTAAAACAAAAAGAAATAATCAACAATAAGATCCCATCAGGTAGCCAAACATGTTTTTAAATGTATGTCGTAGCATCTCAACATGGTAAAGTATTTACTGAAAATAATTACTCAAACATTGACTACATTCAAAGTCCACATGAATTTTACATGAATTTATAATAGGTTAGTATGTCAAATAATGAAAAAAGGGAAAATAATGAATAACTGAAATGATGGGAGCACCTTCACTCTCGCAAACATAGTTTTATTTTTAAAAAGTGGTCCAAACCTTCTTAAAATAATACGTCGGCTGCTCTTGGTATCATACAAAAACATAAAAATAGGCTGACAGTGATGCCAAGTAGGTTAATGACATGCAGAGGATTGAGGTTTTAGCAAAGCTCTGTCTTGCATGCTGCTACTCAGCAGTAAAATTATCTGGGAATTAAATAAAGTCATCCAAACTCACACTTCCTTGACCTGGATCCCTCTGATGTTCTCCATTGTCCACATACAGTTTAGCAGGTGACGCGAGCAAAGACACGGTCAGTTGACGGGCCCGGTGTATTGCGCGCGTTAGTCATGGCTCACACTGAATTAAACATGGGAGGAAGAGTTTCTTTTTATCTACAGCCAAGGAACTAAATGTGACCGCTACAACTGATGCTCGCACACTTTAAATCCCACCTTTGATCGTAAATGGGGGAGCTTGAAATGTTTGCCTCTGACCTCTTATTTTAGATGTTGCTCTTCCATATACGAGTTTATTCGTCTGACATGAGTTTTCTCATTATTTGCACAAGTGTGAATGTATATGGGCGCACTTGTGACCTTCCATTTGTCTTTGGGTGATAGGTAGATCCCCCATAGGGGTCAGGGGCGTTTATTGGTGCTGGGATCATCTTTGCTGGTGCGGCGTTGTGATATTTTTGGATGTGTTGGGATGAAAGCTGGGGATCCTGTGGCTAATGAGACAGTGAGGCAGTGGGAATGGTGGTTTTAATTACTGCCCACGACTAGTCTAAAGGGGGCGATTGCTTAAGAGCATGCTGAGTGTCCTAGGTTGGGAGTTCACGCCGATGCCCATCATGCTGTGCCTTGCTGCCTTTGAAGCTCTCTCCCTCTGCTTCATTCCCACAATGTGCTTATTAGATTCTTTGCTGCTGATGCTTCACTGCACCTTTCTTCAAACTGATGCTTAGGACAAAGAGAGGGGGGAAAAAACTGCAAAGATTTCAACTTCAAACCCCTAGGAAGTTGAAGTGATGCAGAAGACGGCTTAATCTTTAGTAGAAATTAAATCTTCAGCACTTGTGTTGTGGAGAGACCACCTTGCACAGAAGAGATGCATTATGAGTTTGCTTGATGGAGGAAGACTGATATTTTTGTTGGAGAATCAACCTGCGAGACGCCACACAATCATGCGTGAAAGTTAAAAATCAACGCTAAAAAGAGGAATAATGAAAATGGGAAATGGGGTGGGTATATCAGGGGAAGACATCCACTGCAGATTCCTGAGCAACCTGCAAGTGCTGCATCTCCACACAGCAGGAGGGTGTTGCTACGCGTCTGCTCTCTGTTCTCTAGTAGGCAGATGTAGACCAAGCCTGGTTGACTTTTCAAAGATCACATAGCACCGTCACCGAGTCTGGCTCTCAGGGGGCTCCTGGCTCTGCAGGACTCTGCCGGGGTCAGCACGGTTGCCTGATCTCCATCTCCGGAAATGCACATTTATGTAAAATGCACCAACACTCCAGTAAAAATCATAAATTAAATGAGATTATAGGCTACTTTTTGGTATTGAATGGAAGGATGCCATACAAGAAAATTACATTTTCAGATACTTACATATAGAGTCTGCATGATGTATATTTATTAAGTGAACATAGTAGCGAAGATTTAAAGGAGCAAAAGAAGAAATTCTCATGTAAAGAAAAAGCCTTTATCACTTATAAGTAATCTTGAGTAAATGTCCAGACTTAGCTGACCACTAAAAACGGCACCTTAGTTGGAGATGTCTGACAATGAGGTTAACAATGGTGCATAAAAGCCCTTTGATTCCACATAGTTGGCTGGCAGATTCTGTTTTAGTTTTATCCAGAAAGCTAAAACTGGAAAGCACAATGAACTTTAGCATGTATTTGTAGTACTAACAACAGTATTCTATATTATAAAATCTTCAGTATGTGACCCACTGAATGAGCTCTGGTCAGAGTGTTTTAATAATGTCTTATTTAGTTCAAATTTATATTGTTCTGGCTCTGAAAATCACAAAACAGCATGTCTGCATGATTGTGTGTGTGTGTGTGTGTGTGTGTGTGTGTGTGTGTGTGTGTGTGTGTGTGTGTGTGTGTGTGTGTGTGTGTGTGTGTGTGTGTGTGTATGTCTGTCTGTGTCTGTGTGTGTGTGTCTGTGTGTGTGTGTGTGTGTGTGTGTCTGTGTGTGTGTCTGTGTCTGTGTCTGTGTCTGTGTTTAAAGGGAAGCACAGTGATGCAAAGCAGATTATGTGTTCCACAGCAGGCAAGAGACTAATCTAATTTTCTTAACCCACTTACTGGTATCACAGTGTGGTATTATTCAAAATCCCCTCTTGTTCTAGTTTTGCAATAATCAGTTCAAGTTTAATAAAAACGCAACGATGAAGTGAAGCTTTTAACATGTTGTAAATAGAATATTTTATTGAGCAGCATGAATTTGAATCGCCTGGTTAACCAGGGGGTGTTTTCAATGTGGGGATGGGGATGGTGGCATCCTTAGCTGTGATTATTGATAAAGACAAAAAAAAAAAAAAATTCAAAAAAAACAATGTGTTTATTTTATCAACTACAGTTGTAGTAATTGGTGCAAATGATGTTTAATAGATCAACATCTGACAGAGCAAGCATGGTGGGATCCATGCAGCGGGGGCTGCAGGATGAGTCTGCTGTATTAAGGTTTTGTTTACGTCTCAGCTGGCTGCAACTTTTTCAGTGCATTCCTGTAGCCCCTCATAGGATTGCTTTTTTTAACATTTGTTAAAGGTTTTGGTTTGTCAGGGATTCATTCTAACTAAAGCTCCAGTATCACTGGAATGTACGAGGGTATTGCATTTCTTAGACCGCAGCCTAGGAAAAAAAGACAAAAACTAGTGTAAAAATATAATTATTATTTAGAAAACAATTGTCCAGCAAAGTAAAAGCCACCCTTTTAAAGACAATGTCAGTAAATAAGGTATATAGAATTATTAAAAGTAACAGTACAAAGGAAAAAAAGGTCAGTCTCATTTTGAGAAAAACACTGAACACTGAAAATAAAAATGAGATGGTTGCCAACTACATGCAGTGAATTCACAGAACAAGAAAATTATTAATTTACAAAAACTTAAGAAGATCTTAGTCACATTTAATCATAGTTGGTGTGAAAATGTCTACTTGTAACTTTTTCAGACAGAGTCTGAGTGAACTGGTTTGTGTCTCCACCACAATCAGGCTGAATGACTCAAGATTAAAGTGTTTCTGTACCTCTGAAATGTGACCAAAGATAGGTAATCCACTTGAATTAATGATCAATTTTCATAAAAAACACCTTTACATTATGACAATGAGGTAAAGTTGCTTTTGAGATGCTTTCAAAGGTAATCACTACTTAACTAAAAATGTCTTTCACAAAGTCTTGCAGCAAAATCAGCCTGAATCAGGTCTTGCTGACAACAAACTTTAAATCACTTTTCTACAGCAGGTAGCTACTTAAAATAGACTTTAATTTTGCTGCCCTCTAGTGCTCACAAATGAGGTGACACTGGTTAGATACACCCAATAAACGACTTTTACTCAACGGATCATTGCGCTTGAAAATAGTTCTGGGTATAAAAAATAAATTAAGACTTTAAACCTGAAGCGGTTTAATTAAAATGATTAGAGAAACTTAAAATAGTAATGGCAGACACACGTGTTGAAACTTGACCATTTCGAATGAAAGGATGTAAAAGGAATGCACTTGAAAAGGCGAATGACAACTTTATGTATTAATGCGCTAATGATGGGAACGTTGTCTCGTGTGGTAAAAGTAAGTATATCAATTTAAAAACTGATTTTGGTGAGAGATTTTTGATCCTCTTTATTTTTTTATTCATGAAGTGTAAATATGATTGAAACAGATTTACTACTTCTGTTAGTCACATTTCTTAATTAAGGTCCGCTAAATAACCAGGCTAATATCATAAAGCTAGGCTAACAGATGACTAAGCATTTTTAAGAGGGGGAAAAAGTTTGAACTTGTTTTATCGATAAAGTTGTGTTTTCCATACCCCGCCAATATTAATGTTTTTAATTTGTGGTAGTATTTTATAGTTATTTCTGTAGAAGTGTTAAACACGGAAGGAAGTTCGGCGACATCATGCATTCCCATGGTATCATGGGAAATTCCCATGAATGTTGTGCTTTCACCGCGTGAAAGCTGATTATAAATGTGACCGTTAATGCCTTTTGTTAATGTTGCTTGCTTTAAATTTGAATTTTGATACACGTACATGAATAATGACGTCTTTTCATATTGAGCACCGTCACCGAGGTTTACATATAACTAGATTAACTTCTGCCACACGGCGACGGAAGAGCATACTTACCTGGCAGGGGTGAGACCATGATCACTATGGTGGTTCATTCAAAGTGAGGCTTGGCCATTGCACTCTCGGCCATGTTGACCTTTGCAAATTCCTCAAATGTGGGAATCTTGACTGCATAATTTTTGGTAGTCGGGGACTGCGTGCGCGCTCTCCCCCCAATATCTGGTGAAAGTAAGCACGAAGACCCGGGCTGTAATTTTCCGACAAGATGCGGTGGATGCGCGTTCGGGTGGTTGCTGTCTACACACGTTATTTGGGTACTTGGGTGGAAATTTTCAACGCTTAACGACGAGAAAGTCCTGGCGGGAAGTCACGAAGATTTCTCGTTTCGTCTTTGCATGACAACATTTATGTACTTGTAGATCCAGTTTTATGTTCCAGATATTTTTGTTTTTTGCGACAAGTTTTTTTTTTACTTGTAGGACTTTTTATTATTATTATTATTATTATTATTATTATTATTTTTAATTATTATTATTTTTTTATTATTATTATTTTTATTTTATTTTTTTTTACTTCTAAGACATGCATTTGTTTCTCACGCAGTTTTGCATTGAAACGCATTAATTTGTCGATGGTCTTGATTTGCGAGCCTCGCCCTGGCTGATTGTGAATTCATTTGAAACGCGTCGACTTAGTGAAGGTTTTCTATGAATTTAGCTCAGTGTTAGACACACTGCTGTAAAGACTACTTGCACGTTAACGATGGTATTTTTTATTTTTCATTTCACTTCCTTTTTTTTTTTTTTTAACAAAAAGTTAAACCACGGCTTTTATATGAGGTTACCAATATCTGCCACTAGCCCGTGCATTTTTTCCATTGTGGAGAGTGTGTATCCACACAATACATTACTTTGTCTTGCTTTGCTTTCATGATTTGAGCAATAATGAGCTGATGATTGTCGTTACAACACAATTAAACTAACATTTGAGAGGATATTGTGCTCCGCTGAAACTTTGAACTTGCAGGGCAGAGGATTATTTGTGGTTGACAAGTTTAGGGTGACCAGATTTTCAAAATTAAAAACTGGGACACAACTTTATTTTACTATCTATCCATCTACCCATCTGTCTATCCATCTGGCAAATTCTCACCAAATATAAGAGGTTTTATTTTACTCAACTGAGGTGATACAGCTTGTTGACATTTACTTGCACTCTCTTTGTTAAAAATAATAAATAATTGCGGTAGTAAATGTAAAACATTATTGCTTGGTAGGCGGCGACATGAACTAACTTTCTGTGTGTGTGTGTGTGTGTGTGTGTGTGTGTGTGTGTGTGTGTGTGTGTGTGTGTGTGTGTGTGTGTGTGTGTGTGTGTGTTTTCTTCAGGAACAAGTGGTGCCCCCATTTCATTGACAGCAAACTTCTTCTGAATCGCGTCCAGTGGGTTCTTTTCAATGCTTGTGGTATTTACAGGGGTTGAAAATGATTTCTTGTTTTGTTTTCTAGTTTTTATTGGTAGCAGCAAGTGTTGCCAAAATGTGCTGCAATTATCACCCTGGATTTAGCAGACTGGGTTGCACAGTGAGACCCGCAATGGAGCGAAGGTTCAGATAACAGTCACCCTGACTAATGAGCTACCGCCCTCATCTACAATGTGCATTCAATTTTACAACATCATATTTAGAAGGCAAGTGTTTATGTTGTTTTTTAAAGAGTGTACTAGCAATGTCTAACTAGCATTTTTTTTTTTTTTTAAATGCAGGAACCTGAAAATTCTAAATATGCAGCAGACATGTCACCAGTTTCATTATAACAATATCTTCTTTAAACGATATTTGCAAACACAAAATGTGAGTTGTGAATAAAAATTTAATTTACAAAATGTGATCCAGGAGCAGACTTTAATCTTTTAACATATGACCCAAAAACGTAATTTTCTTCATGAGCATTTTCAGGGTCAGATGTATTCAGAGCAACAAACTATTCTCTATCTTTCAGGCTACAGTTTTGTTTCAAGTAGCTAAAGAGTTCAGGTGACCTGCCCCAGTTGGCTGTCCTGGCTACTGGATAATAGCTGCACTTCATTTACACTTTCCTCAGCTTTAATATTGAGTATATTGGATAAACAAATTCAATCAGCACTGCTGAGTATTAGTTATAGTTATAGCTCATTTTTCTGAAAAGGGTCAGGAGATCATGGATGGACTGAAGAGGCCCTTCATTGGCAGCAAACATTTCCTACATTTGCAAATTGTGGTCTGTAAAAGAATTTCAGCAGGACTACACTAGATCTATTGTCTCAAGCGGTGCTTAAAGAGTCCCTGAAGTACCATAACCGCCTGCCTTCACGCGTTATTGTATCCTGAGATGGTGTGGGAGACGACCAGCTGCAAAGCGTGGCCACCTTCAAGGTGTCTCAGAATCTAGAGTCCATTAAGTCACTGGGGGAAGACATGTGAGTGTTGGTTCTTGTTGTGTGTTTTGTTTTTCGGTGAGCAGAGAACTACTCCTTGAACACTATTATTTGCCTGTTTGGATTCCCTGTTTGTCAGAGGCCCAAGCTGAGTGTGGCGGTAGTGGTGGTGGTGGTGGTGAAGAAGCGCATTGCCAGCAGATTCTTTGCTGTCATTGGTGGAAAGACAGCCAGCCCACCTCCGGGGACTGTCATTGACACAGAGGTCCCTCGTCCAGAGCGGTAGGTCTTGGCTGCTGCGCCTCTCCAGTGTGTTCAGGGGAGGTTTTAACCCCGTTGGCAGACATTTCATGACATCTGCTATGAATTCTTGTTATTAAATGTGAAATCCTGCTACTTGTTCCCTCGCTTCCTGCCAGGTGTGATTTCTACTTTGTGGACCAGGCTGTTCGCTCTGGAAGCGTCTCGCCGACTCACTACTACGTCATCCATGACGCCAGTGCTCTGAAGCCTGATCACATGCAGAGACTCATGTACAAACGGTGTCACATGCACTGTAACTGGCAGGTCTGTCTCTCAAGGTGTTAGCATTTGTTTGGCTTCACGCTACGCTACACATGACCCACGGTGCTAGTGCAGCAGGTTGCTCATGTGTTCATTGAATTAACCCTTGTGAGATCCTGCAGATCCTTCAAAATTGCTGCCATTTAAATCCTGCTGAGTCAAGACTGATGAGATCTGGACACAACAGGACTGCAGGCTGCTCACATGTTGGCCTTTAAAGTTAAAAATAAAAAATGATCCACCTATTAATACACAGTTTGTATGTTTTTTTTAATACACAATTTTTATCGCAGCTTTTAGAAAGCTGACTTGTTTTAAAGGAGGGTTAGAAAAATTGAAATGATTTAAAAAAAAAAACCCACCAAAACCCTAACGCGCGTTTGCTAAATGCGTGGAGGTAACACATTTAGCTAAGCACTCAGTGTGTGTGTGTGTGTGTGTAAACATAGGTTGTTTTATGATCAAAGCACCTTGGCCTATGAGCCTATGATGGATGATCAAAGGTCAAAGTCCCTCTGGAATCCAGAACATCCCCACAATCTCATCGTGTGTTTCTTCATCCATTATCAGCAGTTCAGGAAAATTTCCTTATCATCCGTTCATAACTGATAGAATTTTGCTAACAAATGCACAAATGCTGTCTGTCACAGACCCTCCTTGGCATAGTTCACAAAGTCCTGCAGTAATTTGGTTGATATTTTCTGCCATAGGGGATTATCAGAGTGCCCGCCCACTGTCAATATGCCCACACATTGGCTTTCCACGTGGGCCAGAGCGTCCACAAGGAGCCCAACGTGCAGCTGGACAACCTCGTCTTCTATCTCTGAGCACTTTGCATGGCTTTTATTTTGTGTTTTTCAATAGTTATATTTGTGTTGTATTTTATGTTGTCCAAGTTTAGGATAGAAGTGTTGCACGTAGTGCTACTAGCTGGCAGGATTGGATCACTGTTTCATTTGTTCCTTCAGCTTGAAATGAGGACCTGGATGTTGATCTTAATCTTAACACCCGAAGAAGCTCTACATGTTATGTCTAAATGCAGCAATCTTACTAATAAAGAGAAAATAGAACAAACAACTTTTCGTCTCCCTTGGATGGACAAAGTTATGCTTAAACGTATCAATTTGCAACCGGAGGTTCTAGTTTTACAGAATAAATGGCCGCTTGTTCTGTGACACCTTTGCAGATCTGTGTATTTCTGGTGCTTCTAGGAAACACAACATTTACAAAATAGCAAATTTATTTAAACTTAAAAAAATGTTGCACATGCACACCCACATAATTAGTAACCATCAATATAGGCAGATAATTTTTAGCGTAAAGCTAGCACACAACTGCAGACTATGGTCATCAAGACACCATGGGAAAAGCTTGCACTGTTGGATTATTAAGATAAATGTACCAAAAGGCAGTTTGAAAATCAAGTAAAAACATTAAAAAAAAAAAAAAGCAGTTTTACAAATGGACAAAAGTACTAAAAAAAGTCACTCAAAAGGAATAGAAGCAATGTATGATGGTCTATAAGAGAAAAGGTCAAGTTCAGGGTTTACATGGCTATTGGCTGACATCCATACATTGTTACAAAATACTTTGCATACAGTTTTGACTTTTTCAGATGTGTCGAGAGGAGTTGGATTCAGGATGCATGAAAATGGATGGAAAACTCAACTAGGAGGAGATAAAGGTGGAGTGTTTGGGCAGCCTGGGACATACATTAGCTCTCTTGAATCGTACATTCACTACTCTAAAGTGCAGACGCCGCATTTCTGGTGAAATCTGCACCAACAGTTTAGGACACACCGAAAAGTGATGGCTCACACATCGTCTGGAGTGAACATTATTCAGATTTCGTAGATTTTAGAGTGACGGGAGCGTAGAGGTAGCCTTGTGTCTCACTAAAAAAGCCAGAATCAAACTTTGTTCATGTAATTTTGTCGGCACATTTTTGTTGTTGTTGTTGTTGTGCAAGCAATTGTGTAATGACAAAATCATCTTCTAAATCAGGATGTGCATCCCAAACCTTTTAATAAGGTGTGTTTGGATGTTTTGAAGGGATTCTGGAAGGTCGCATTCAAGTTCTGGCACTCTGGGGGTCACCGGTCACATGATTATCCTACACATCACAAGTCAGGATGAACATATATGAACAGGCATGACCATCTTACACACTGGACAAAAAAACCAAAACAAACAAAACTAACCATTGTGCACTTATAAGGCAAATACAGTACATGGAGTTTGGATCTATGAGGCGTTGCATTCAGGCTGAGAGACCCTGTTGGTGGTGCATGTGCTTGTTTTATGTCTAATGTCGGGGTCGGTTGATCTGTTACAGTGTACGCAAGTCAGCCAGGACCTGAGGGTCCATGCTCAGCCCCCCCCCAGCGCACGTCCTCTCAAGCAGGGAATGTGCTTAAGTGAAGCAGGTGGAACTCGTTTTCGGAGACCGGCTGTGCAGCAGGTTGAAGTCACCCGTGGTGACCGAGCCGGTCTTCCATTCTTTTCAAATTGGATTCAAATGTAAAGCGTCGTCGGACTCGATCGGGTGCAAAATGGACAATAACCCTGGGCCGTCTCTACAGCACGTCTTTATTAGCCAGACAGTCCGAGGTAAAAAAAAAAAAAAAAAGAAAGAAAAAAAAGAAAGAAAGAAAGATCTACATCGGCCAGCACCATGAGGTCATGGGACCAAAATATGAAACAAGTTATTGAAAATATGTGGTTAACAAAAATACAAATATTCTATATAACAGCTGTACAAGAATAATTGGCTCATAAAAGCCGCCTGTTCACTGTCAGATTTATTTTACACGCATCTATAGAAAGAGGAGCAGACTGAGAGGTTATTTTACAGCGCCGAGTCTTTGTAAAATTTTCTTCCCTTTGGAGAACAGTCCCCTTTTCTTTTTGGAGCACATGTGCAGTGGGGCCCGGGTGGAACTGCTGGGCCCCACGATGGCTCCCCCAGAGCCAGCGGCGTGTGGACGCACTCCGGGAGAGGCTGCTCTTCTGGTTGGGCCCAATTTTCCCAATGGGACCTACGGTAACGGAAGACCCGTAAGGGACAGTTTGAGGGCGTCAAGAAGAGTCACCTCAGCCACTACGTCCTCCTCTTCCTAAAGTCCTCCCTGTCTCAGCAGAGTAGCCATTTCTATCTGCCTCCTTCTAGGAACAACAAAGACTGACAGCAGATCTCTAATCAATCAGTGTGAGGTGACGTTTCTTTGCAGTCAATATCAAAGCAGCAGAATCTCTCACATAGACATTTGAGGACAGGTGGGACATTTATATCACATTCACTTTACTTCTTCTCAAATATACTTTACTGATACAGCTGGGTTACAGTGAAACTACAAATCACTTCCACTTCTGTAATCATGGGCTAAAAGGCTTCGTTCAACTGTAGTTGAGGAGGAGACCGAAGGTCACCGTTCACATCTGCCTTTTCAATTTGTAAACAGAATTTAAAATGCTGTAAAATTACGATTATTCGACTCTTCAGAGCATCCGAAGTACTTGGATACTCCAGCGCCACAGCTGTGGCACGACCTGAGCATCATTGAAGTGAGCCGTATTGCGTTTACACAAAGGGTCCACGTGCACAGATGAGGTGCAAATGTCTCTGTATTATAGGAGTTCCTGGAGATAAGAAGCTCGGTACTTTCAGAAGAGACAGGAACATATGGTGACATATAAGAGCAGAGGTAGGAGCACGCAGGTGGAATACATCTACATCTACATCTGCATCTGCATCTGCATCTGCATCTACCCTTGAAGAGGTCGGCTGAAGGAGATCAGTGAAGTAGGAGGGGAAAGGTGGGAAAGGTGTAGAAGATGGTGGGAAGACCAGCCATGCTGTTTGGTTTAGAGACAGTGGGACTGAGGAGAAGACAGGAGGCAGAGATGAAGATGGTGAGGTTCTCCCTGGGAGGAGCGACGGCAGCTAGGATCAGGAATGAGAGCATCGCTTTTGGAGAGAAAGCCCGAGAAGCCAGACTGAGATGGTTTGGACATGTCCAGAGGAGGACAGTGACTATGTCGGTAGAACGATGCTGAGGATGGAACTGCCAGGCAGGAGACCTAGAGGAAGACCAGAGAGGAGATTTATGGATGAAGTGAAGGACGAGGTTAGTCGGTGTGACAGAAGAGGATGCAGCGGACTGGAGGAGAGTCATGGAGCAGGATGATTCACTGTGGAGGCTCCTGATGGACAAAGTAGAGAGGAGGAGAAGAATGAAGTGCTGCCCATCCCCCTCCTTCAGCAGCTGTGGCCAGCTCAAACCACCAGGTCACAGTAGCTCTGGATTTAACTGCTCATTTTGGTGGGCTAGCTCTCCTCACTCTCCAGACATTTTAAGACCTTCAATCTTTAGTGTTTGCAGAGGGAAAACGCAGCTCATTCTGCAACAATATGCAAGCAATAATATTGAGACATACTTGCAGTGTTGCTGCTCTACAAATGTTGAATAATCGGGTTTTTAACAGATGTGAATTCAATGTTCACTAATTTGCCCCAACATGAAATGTTGACATGCAGCATCCATGTTAAAATATCATTTGAAGGAAACATCTATGCACGATATTAAGTTTTGTTTTTTTTTTTCTTTCTCTACCTTTTGCATTTTATTACTTTTAAAAATGAAATGGGCAGTCTCATTTGGTGGTCCTGTGTGATGGTGGCAGCATCACGCTGGGAGGACGCAGCAGGTCCCGGAAAATTTGGAAAAGTACAGTTGTTGTAGTAAAATATAGATAAATCCAGGTAGATAAACAGACTCGTTCTGTATGAATATAGTAGGAAATTGACATGGAAATGGATTTAGGTCGAGGTTGGGTTTCTGGGGTCAGAGGGCAAAGGCCAAGCTGTTCCTGTCTGATCCACCTTGATAATACGGTGTCCATCTCTTTGAATAAAAACTTTGAAATGACCGCGATTCTTTGAAATAAAACTGAGAAAGTCTGAGAAGACTTTAACAACTCGTTTGTAATTTTTTTTTTTTTAAATAGAAGTAACTTGAAATTAAGGAGTTTGTCATTCATCTGTTGCCTTTTAGCTCATCATGAGTTACAGCAGGAGACTTATTGCAGGAGACGGAGACATTATCATGTACAACACTCAGAGAAACAACTGAAGATACCGTACTTCTTGTCTAATGCATTGGCTAGGGTTACCGTCTCCTAGCAACAGTGATTTGGTGAGACAAAGGTTCCTAACATTAACCTAAAAGGCAGAGCAACACAAAAGGAATCATGAGAATTGTACCAGTTGCATACCAGACACTAAGGGCACCCATGTCATCTGCATTAGACGAGGGGAGCATAATCGGGGTATCCTCAGTTGCTCACTTACGTGACGGAAACAGAGCCTTTAAGGTGTGAAATGAACACTCTTCTTCTGTTTTGCCAAGCAGGTGAGAAAAAGAAATAAAACAAAGTATGGTGATGGCATTTCAATCATTTGCACTCTGACAGTGACAAATCAGCACAGAGGAAACATCCGACCCAGCCCGCTCGTGTTTCACCCATCGCATCGTCCGTTATGCAGAAAAACAACATCCCGTTTACATTTCATGAACGTCTCGGATGATTCTCCCATGGCAACATAAGTTAAGTGAGCTATTTTACAAAAGAAGCAGTCGACTGTACAAAACAAGGTGTTTGGGAGCAGATACAAAAGTCAAACTACATCCGATTTTATCTCCATAAAAAATGCTGAAGATTTCATGCACCTGCTCGTAACATGCTATGGTCTATATGCTTTGTCTTTTAGTACATCAGAACTTAGAAATTATTTAATATCAAACACACAATATATTCATAAAGCATTTGTTAGAATGCCAAAGATTTTTTTTTGTTTTTTTTAAACAAGACAGAACAGGTAAAAAGTCAGATGGCCCCGCCCCATTTACCTCATTGAGAATGCTTTATGAATACAGTTTCCCCTCAGATTTACAATGCACAACTTCCCCATTTGTACACCTTAATGCAGGAAAAATAAAAGTGCTTCTAACTTTTTTAGTCCTAAAGCTCATTTTTTTCATACATACATACATACATACATTTATTTTTTTCCTCTTTACAATTGAAAGTCAATATAAATTAGAAATCCCATTGTACTTCAGTGAGACACACAAACACAAACACAAAACTAAAGGAGGGAACAGAAAAGAGCAAATGGATGACAGAGGGCTAGTACTGCGAGGGAGCATGTACCCTTTTGGTCTTTATCCGCGCTGGAGTGTCCTGGACATAGCGGGACGGGGAGTCAGTGAGATAAACCTCTACATCATCAGGCACTTCTTCGAGAAAGTTGGAAGGAACGAGGCCCTTGTGTCCGTTTAGCTCACCCTGCAAAATACACCAAACAGTATTAGTCTAACACAAATAGTCCACGCAAGTTTCACTTCTGGAGCGCGACTGGTTCTGTTCTGCACCGTCTCAGCCCACCAGCAACCACGCTTGTTTTTATTACAGAAGAGAGGTGTTGGAGGAAAAGAAAAAGGGGGGGAAAAAAACATTAGAATGAGTCCACATGAGTAGTGATCGGAATATTCAACCATTTCCAGGTGATGCGTGGAGGTCATCAGAGTTGTCCCCACAGTCACACCCCAGACAGAGTCGCACAACACCCCAAGCTCTATCTTCATTTTTCCTCCTCACATGAGTTCAGCAGGGCAGCAGAGAAACATTCAGAAGAAAGACAAGCGCTCCGCAGACGTGCGAAGCGTTTGGAACTTACGTAATAAAAGCCATCTTCATCGATTTGGCCAAAGACTATGATGACATCACCGGCACAGAAAGTGAGTTCAGCCTGTTGGCACGGAAACAGTCATGAGACACACACGCTGCCGTTCAGCCCTAGTTTGGACATTCCAACACACCGCTTCTACAGGGGTTCAACAGTTTGAAATGCTGTGCTTGTCCCCAACTCGATGCATCCTGACCAGCAGTGCGAACACGCACACACACACACGCACACACACACACGCACACGCACGCACACTGAGAATGCATCAAACGTTGGAAAAAGACAGGATTGCAACACAGCAGGCACATTTGCTCCAACACACAAACCAAACAAGGCATCTAAAACAGACACGTCAACACAGAGACCAGACCGGGGTGGGAGGGTGTGTGTGTGTGTGGGGGGGGGGGGGGGGGGGGG
>BJFM01001995.1:128866-142770 GCA_016586285.1 Arothron firmamentum | reverse complement strand
TGGAGATAGGGGCAAAAAAAAAAAAAAAACAAAAAAAAAGCACGAGACAACAGGTGAATCTAGCAAACTCTCACTCAGTCCCTTTGCCCCCACTGAAAAGGAACAGGTCAACAAGCTTGAACCCTGATGGACACCATAATCTAACTTCCTTAAGTACAAGACAAAGCTTTATTTAAAAGAGCGCCAGAAACGGTGAGGATGATCCCTCTAATGCTGACTAAACAGACCTACACAGACTACTTTTTTCCTTTCTACTTTTAAACTGGCCCCAAAACTTGGTTCACTTGCTAACTAGCATCTCTGTCAAGGCTTCCAGTGGGTTTGTTAGACGAACCAACCACTGGCTCCCGACACTGATAAAAAAAAGACCACTCGTGTAATTCATCACAGCAGGAGGAATAAAGACATTTCCTCAAATAATGCACGAGTTAAAGAGAACCTTGTGGGCAGCTGGACCCACAGGCTAGTACCTCTACATCAATATTTGGAGAACTCTCCCTGGGATCGTAGTCGTACAGGGCCACCATTCTCCGTGTGGACATTGGATGCTGACACACACCTCGTCTGTTCCTCTCTGTGGAGGGCAGAAGCCAAAAAAAAAAAAAAAAGAAATGAAAGAAATGAATTCAAAGCACCAGCTCGGTGAGTGATGTTCAGTGATGGATACAAAGAAAATCACTTCACTGCCATCCTTTCTTCTGAATTACGACTTTAAATATGATGGCACCAAATACCAACGCTTCAGTTTCAGAGGTGGTAATCTAAAGTTGCTCATGGGCCAGATGTTTAGCAGCCCTTTTGATGTGCAGAAACCAGACTTAAAGCTGAGTATTTGGCCGCGTTATTAAAAGACCGTTTCAGTGTCATCAGTTTAAATGTTTATGGTTGATGGCACCAAACATGGTGAAAGTGCGAGATGTGGGAAAGACAAGCGGAGAGCAGAAGAGCATCTCCGGAGACACCGACCTCTCTTGGACTTTCTGGACCTGCGATTTGCTGAGCGCCCATCTTTGAAACGATCACAGTTCACTTGAAAGGAAAGCAGAGAAACAGAATAAGTTCTGGGGAGTTGGGAGCAGAGAAAACACAGGAACAACTAGATCGCTCTCTACTGAATCCAGGCTGGCCAGCAGACGGCCACGACTGGAGCATCCGGTCAGATTGTCTGTGAGGCTCACCTAGCTTCTCCACAGGAGTGTTGAGTGGCAGGAAGCCCTGTTTGAGGAGCTGCTCCATCATCTCATCATCTTCTGTTTGAATCTCTGAGACCATGTTACAGGGGATCAGACCCACCCGGTCTCTGACCTCTGCCCTGTAGAAGCCATCTGTGTCCTTGTTTCCAAAGACCTGAAGGACGGGGAGCAGAGGTAGGTCAGGTACAATTTACATACTTTTAATGGTACCTGAAAAACCAATAGAGGCCATTTAGGTACAATAAACAAGACAATATTCTGAAAGATAAATCAGAAACTTTTATTTCTCCTCTCTTAGTAAATAAAAATTGGAAACAGGCGGCAAAAGTTGCTAATATCGTCCCTGGCACTCAGGACTTCATGCGAAAAGGAATATGGACTGTGCAGATCTAAGAATGACTCCACCACCTTGATGATCTGGCCTTCCTTGAAAGGCAGCTCCTCATCAGCAGCATCGGGGTTGGGCGACATTGACATGGGGTCGTAATCGAAGAGAGCCACAAACACACGGGTCAGTTCCTCTGGCTCCGATTCGTCGTAGTCATCCAGGGAGCGGCGTCCCCGGCCCTGCCGGCGCCCACCGTAGCCATCTGAAAGAGAGGAGGCCTCTGCTGCTACTGTTGGCATTGGACCGCGATGCTGGCCCTAGATGCAACCAGAGTAAAGCAGTCCCCTTTCACACATGCACAGGAATTGGGTCATTCCGTTTAGGAGTCTTCAGTTTGCCCTGGATTTTTCGCCGCCGGCTCCCAAGTCCGAACACAGCGAGCGCCTCGTACGTGAGCAAAGCACACGTGAGTGTGTCGGGTTCAGACACCTAAACGCCAATACCTGACAGCGAAACAGAAGAGGGATGTTTGCTCCACAAAAACATGTCTGTGGAGAGGAAGAGAAGGGAAAACCCTCAGGAGGGTTCAGCTGAGAGGCAACTCATGACTTCTGCTAAAGCTGGAGGAACTCTGTGAACTACAAAAAACTACAAAAATTTGGGCCTCTCTGGTCAAAGGTTCTGCTCATGCAAATGATTCATCAGGTGGAAGATGAACTGATCTCCAAAAGGCATCCATGTCAAAATAGCACATTCCCTTTACATTTTAGACAAACTCTTTTGAGGTCTATCCACAGATATCTACTGATGTTTCCATGACAACCCTTCAGCTGGTGCCTCTGATGGCCATCTGAAGGATTTTTTTGGTAGGTTTAGGATCACTATCCATTTGTCGGAGCCATCCTCTTTTCAACTTTAGCTTTGTTTTTTGTTTTTTTCTTGTGCTCACTTTCAAGAGTTCGGTGGACTGGAACTGAATCCATTCTCCCCTCTGCCTGTTAAATGTTCCCAGTAGCTGCAACACAACCCCAAAGTATGACGGATCCACATCCACAGAAATCTAATTTAAGCGTATTGTTCCAGGTTTGTTACCAGAGAGCAAGAGGCTTGTCAAGATGTTCTTTTGCAAACGGCTGATGCTGAACATTTGTGCGAAGCTTTAAAAGCTGCGTCACCTGACAGTTCAGTTTCTGTTAAAAGAAAGTTTTTAACTGCCACTGTCGCGTATTAAGGGGCAAGGCCCCAAATTTCTGTAAAACGCCTGGAAACAATTTGATTGTAACAGATGCTGCATAAATAAATCAAAATTCGAATTGATTCAGGTCTGATACCCTGTTCAAAGTTGTCTAAGGGCTGGTCAAAGGTATCGTTTGGAGAATATTTCATCTTCCACTCGCTTAGTTGTTCACACTAACACAAGTTTTGACCGGATAGACAAGCTACTGGCTACCGTGCATGTGAGCAGATAAACGTGGAGCTGCTCCTGATTCCCTGGAGGTCTTCTGGAGTGCATGTGTGAAGGAGGCTTTTGTTTTTTTGCTGACAGAGCACACAGAGAGAGGGTTCATGTGTGAAAAAACCAGAGTGAGTTATGGTATTTTACATTTAGTTTAGTTTTTTCTTTCTTTTTTAAATTGTTGTCAGGGTGCATATATGTATGTCCGCAGTTAAAGCTCAGCCTGGTTCTTCATCCACAAACCTCTGTTCACTGGAGCGACAAAACACACACAAAACACATTCCAAACTCAGCACATACAGGAAACACAAGTGACAGAAGGAGGAGATGGTACTAGCTGTTCATTGCTGTTTCACTGCCTTACCTCACAGAGACTGTTCAACATGCAACTCACTGAGCACAAGGAAGGCAGCCTTCCTACCCGTCAGCTGTACTTCATTATTTTACAGTCCCTCCAGGAACGCACGCTGTTGTCATTACATTGATTCATGCTAAATAACGCTGCTTTCATTCCTCACTCCTTTGATTTTCAGGTCAGGGATCCCAAATTTTAGAACCCTCCCCGACCTTCATTGATCGTAGAGTCATCTTTGCAAGATTGCAAACTATGCTACCACATGTCTGAGAGTCTCTGGAGAAACCGAAAAGTTGGTGGCAACGATAAGAGACTTGACGTTCCACAAAATCCTGAAGGGACTGTTTTCAAGCTTATAGGCCAGAAAAGATGCAAAAGGTGACAACATCATGATGAGAGGCGATACGACTAAATGCTCCAACCAGTAATGCTCAGTCAGTTCCGTAATTTGATGGCAGATTAGTACAGCTGAAGACTGACACCATGAACCAACTGAAAAACTGAAATATGCTTTCTGCAAAATGCCCCACAAACAGTGTAGGGTGCATTCGTTCTTGAACACCAGCAACGCAACTCATCCATTGTTTTCTTGTTACTGCACCACTGGTGACTCATGCAAAACAGGAAGAACTGCAGGGGTGGTGCTGGGGGCGGGTGGGTGTTAGGGGAAGGGGGTGGTCTAGTGGGGTAAGCTATAAAGGAAAAGAGTAGGCATGAATGGCCAGGTCATCAGAGGTGAGTTGGGGGTATTCGGGGGTTAGTGGTGTCGTGGGACAAACAGGGAAGTGGTTTTCATTCTCAAGCAACAAGAAAAAGTGGACATTCTGGTCTTCCTTCAAATTAATGCTAAGTTCAAGAGAAGTTATCAGATGCTCACTGTCCAGCGCAGAAGAAAAACCGCTGTACATGTGTTAAAGAGCAACTCTGCCCATTCTGGCCGTGTCAGAGTGAATTGTCTTCTTGATGGAAGGCTGCACCACATACCATATTGATCCTCTGAGGACACAGATCGCCATATCCTGCGTCGAGCTACACTGCCATAGTAAACATCCTCCTTGTTGGGTGAGAGGTTCCCCTCACTCCCCTCACTGTTACTGTCCATGGTGATCTCTACAGAAGACACCAATCACAGCATTAAAGTCAGAGAGCCTCGCGCGCGCGCACACACTCTTTCCTGCCCCATTCACTCATGCTGCATTTTCCCTGAGGTGGAGGTCAGAGGGGGAATGAGGCAACAGTTTTCACTCTGGAGTCACTGCGTGTAAAACAGCAATGTTGGCACGTTCTACGATGAAAAAATCTGCTTTGCATCTAACTTTTTTTTTTTTTTTTTTTTTAACAAAACTACGTAAAGCATTCAGCAAAGACAGCCTGTGGCTGTAAATTGCGACGGGCCACACGACAGCGGCCTGCATGGGTCTTAAGCCTCTATGGTGTGATGCACATCTCAGCTCACATGGGGGGGAAACACATGGTATCAACAGCACAAGCGTCAGTGGCCCTGCAGGATGAGACGCCTCTTTCCTCATGTGAAAGCCCTCACTGACCAATGGACGGGATGGGCCTCTGCTGACGGGCGGTGCCGACGTGACCCAGCCTCCTCCCTGAGTGCTCCGGATGATCCGCACTTCCATGCGACGGTGAGTTTCCAATGATCTTTATGGTGGGAAAAACAATAAATGAGAGGTCAGCGCAGTACAGAAAGGCCTTTTAATTAAGGCAAACACTTAAAACGCCGTCAAAAAGATCACAAAACTGCTAGAATGACAGGAATAAACCATAAGAGCAAATGAGGTTGCTTCCATTTGTCCTTAGGGAGGAAAATAATAGACACAAAACGACAAAAACAAATGAAAACAAATTAAAACATCAACCCTGGCACAGCACCATGAACTCAGGGTGAACAGGGTTTTAGCTAAAGACCATTTGTTTGATTTGTTTTGTTCTGTGCAGGTCGGAAGCTCGATGAGCAAGAAGCGAATGAAAAACACAAAAGACAAACTTAATGAGGAAAGAAGGATGAAGAGAGCGGCGGAAGCAGAGGAGCCACCATAAATCAGTCAAAATGTAGCCAAACAGGCGACAGAGATCCTCGTGGCTGGCTGCTGTCGCCATCATTTTAGCCAGTACACATTAGCACAGAATTAAAAATCAAATATTTTGGGCACTCTTTATCTCATTTACAGTGGTGGCCAAAATGATTAGAACACGTGGCGTATTTGAGAAGAATAGCTGCTTTTGTGGAATTGGCCATGAAAATATAGATTCTACCTGCTACCCGAGACAGAAGGAATCTGCTGAAACACTGAGAGTGATGGCCCGGTTCCCTCAAAGTCTGGACCTCAACACATACATCTGCCCATCCACGAGGGAGAGAACCCACGAGAGCGCATGAAGAACGTGCAAACTGTGCACACGACAGTGACCGTGCTAACCACTGCACCCGACCTCAACACAACCCAGCCAATGTGGGAGAAAAAAGTGGAGTGGATAACCAAATATTTATGTTAAAAGTGGATAAAACCTGCAGGACGCACTTCGTTGTTGTGCTGAAAGCAACCATCTGCAGATTTTATGAACGTTATGAAATGAAATAATGTTTTGGAGCCAAAAATTATTTTCAGACCAGTCAGGTGTTGTAATTATTTTGGACACCACTGTGATCAGTGTGGTTTCTCATATGAGAATTATTTGAAGCCATAAAAGGAAAACTTCCCAATTTTACAGTCGCTCTCAAATAGATGGGAGATTACTGGCTCAGTTTCCACTGCTCCCACAGCCCAGAATCCAAATAACCAAGTAGAAATATTTGGGAATCACCTGTATAAAAATCTAAGGCAACACTCAAGTCAAGACCTTGAGAGTTGAAAAGGCCAAATCTCATTTTTTGCTGACACAGATGAAAGCATGAAGAGGTGACATGTACGAAATGAAAGTTAAATGGAAAGCAGGCTGAAAGAGTTTGACTTTGTCTTAATGCAGAAGCAATGCGGAGCCATAGAGGCCAGGTGAAAGCTGCACGCAAATGGCGAAGTGACGCGTCTCCAGCACACAGACAGACGGGAACACATGAAGCAGAGGGTCCCCATGCATCGCACGGAGACATTTCCTCCAAATGAAACCTTTCAACACACAACACGAGAAGGCAAAACCTGGTTAAATGGCCTTTAGGTAACTGAAAGCTTCACATCGACATTCGACATCACCTGAAATTCTGAGTACAAGCAAAGTCACGCAAAATAAATCAGACTGACCAGAAGTGCATTTGAAAACATGGAAAATGCCAAATAAAAGATGGCGTGGGTTGGTGGAAAAACAGGCAACATTAAGGAAATGGTTGTAGCTTGCTGATGGAAAGTACAGCAGAAAGTGTGGATCACACACCAGATGGTGGTCCAGGTCCCTGGTCAAAGACTGGGCCCTAGCCTCCCTGTGGGGGCTGTAACAGCCCCTGTGCAGTTTGCTCAGCCTGCCCTCACCCACTTCTCCATCCCTGGAGTAGTGTCTCGGCCCAGCTTCCCGCCCAGGCCAAAACTGGTCCCTGTTCCTTAAGTCCCCCACGTGCACCATCTTGGCTGTGGTTGCTGGTGAATCAGAGAGTTCTTCCTCCACGCTGCACTGTCGCATCAGAGTTCTTTTCCGACCCATAGCCAGCGCCCGCCTTTCCACCGGCCCTTCGCAGTGGATGATGTGCACAGGTCCCCGTATGTGGCTGCCGTGGATGTAATACCCACGGTGGCCCCGCCCTAAAGAGCCTTCTTCCTCGCTGCCACAGTCCAAACCGCTGTCGGGGCTCTTGGTGCTCTGGCGGTCAGGGTGTCCCAGGTTCCACTCCTCAGGGTTGTAGCAGAAGCGGCTGTTGCTGAAGCGAGGGGAGGAGCGCTGCCGCTGCAGATGGCGGTAATTGCGGCCGGCGTCTTTGGGAAACGGCCTCCGCTGAGCGCGCTGCGCTCCAGGACGCGCGCCATCTTCGGAGCGAAGGTGCTGGCCCACGCCATCCACACCGTCCGGCTCCTCCTCGGCCACCTCGGGGATGCTGTGGAGGCGCTTGCTGCGGATAGACTTCTGCTTCACCACCTCCCTCTGGAGGTCCCAGCAGACGCGCTCCTCAGCTAAGTCTTGGCGCTTGTAGTACGCCTTCAGTCGCCAGCGCGAGGCGTTCCAGAAGGTCCGCAGAGTCACAGTTAAGCGAGTCAGTTCAAGCCAAAAGGACCGGTTTACATTTTTTTGCGAATAGAGGGGCGGAAACGTTTTTGTAGGTTTTAGAACAGGCAGGGAACAACACAGATGTGAATAGAACAAATGGGGGAAGACAAAATAAAGACAGCATTAGTTATTTGTGCCAATGTAGTAATACATGCATTTTAATTCCATGAGAAGAAATGGCATGCTCTGAAGAGGAATCTGGGGAGGCTCCCGGGTGCGATGGAGCGAACCAACAATGTGGATGGAAATGGAAGGGGACCGCTGTCGGAAAGCTGAACTATCATCAGCGCTATGACGTCAGGGACATTTGGAAACACGTCGATGGTGAAAAAGTGAATGATTCAAATAAAACAGAACCAAGCAGTTGGAGAAAAGAACCAGCATCTTACCAACATCTGAACTTTCAAACAGGCTTATATTGATCAGTATGTTTCTGCAGCTGTTGGGATAGAGGGGGCGATGCAGCGTTTGGCCTAATGAAAGTATGTTTGCGTGAAATATTTTGCTTTTAAAAAGATTTTTAAAAATTCTATATTCAAAAAATAAACTATTTGCTCATATAGTAGTTCATTCACACCAAGAGTACCTAGGCAGCATGCTCTGTATGTATTCCATTTTCTTTTGCATCTTGAGGGTCTACGAGCTCGTCTGCTGTGGCTCAGGACAGAGTTTCTACACGGAAATGGCCATGAAATGCTGAAAGGCTTAAAAACTTTAAGGGAGCAAAGTTTTCCGTAACTTTTCGGCATTCAAAGAGAGGAAATATACAGTTTTGTAGCGGATGGGAATAACGTTGCCCGTTTTTGTTTGTTGTCTTTGAACTGTCTCTTTTTTTTTATATGTAATATTTAATAAAGTTCATTTAAAAATGCAAAACACATGACCATGTACCTCTCATTAAGAGGAGATTCAGTGGTGGTAAATTAATTCTCTGTGCACCTCAAAAGCTGGCAGAACATCAACACTTCTCCACTGAAATGAAGACACGATAATGTACTGACAAAATGCTTCACACTGACTATCCAAAAGAAGGAACAATAAGACGTGACGGACATAACCAAAATGAACATTTCCATTTAAGTACTCACTTAAATGAGATTCCCACATGTCTCTCACGTGCTCTAACCTTTTGACATGACAACAACTTTACACTTGAAAATTTGCTTCTGACTTTGAGACGTTATGATTGTAAAAGTAGCAAATGCAAAGCACATTTTAAAGGGAAATATCTCAAAATGTGACTCCCGCCTTTCCTCAGTCTGCCTTTCATGCTGTGTGTGTATTTAAGTTGAGCCATTCAGCGAGCTCAGCCTCGAATGTGTGAAGCAGCGCCGGAGGGATGACGTGAAGAAGCGATGCTGGTGCTGGTAGCCTGAGTCTGCTGGTGCCGAGCAAAGCCACTGTGGGCCTGAACGTAGTGCCCATGAGCAGCTACTCCTGCTAATGGAACCCCCCTCCCCCCCTTCATTTAACTGGGCGTACCACCATCATCTCGCCCTTCCAAATCAAAGTGTGTGACATGTACCTTGAGCGTGTTGTGAGAGTTAATACTGCGCCTGCGGCCCTCCTCCAGCTGCATCTCAGAGTAGAGGTCCTCCTCGTCCTCCTCCATGATGTCAGACAGGTCTGAACCTCGACTGCTCTCCGTGTGGTACTCCTCACCGTAGCCGTAGTGGTGATGATGGTGATGATGATGATGCTGTGGAACAGTTCATAGCTTTGGTCATGGCTATGACTGGCGCTGGATCAAGGCGATGTTCTTCTTCTCTGTCAGCCGCGCCTCTGGAGAGCACTGCGGCCTTCAAAGTTCTGACGTCTCCTCCCGTAGATTTTAATTAATGCTAGCGTTTAGGCCACCATAACAAGCAGCACTTGGAGAATAAAGCGGAGTGCATAACTCACAAACTGGATAAGGCGCAAATGCAGCAGCTGATAACTAACACATCACCGCTGCTTTTATTTTTAGGTTAATATCTGCCTCCTTCACAAAGCGGAGGTCTTCCTCGTCTGCTTTTTCTAACATTTTTCCAAGTGAGTGAAGACATAAGTTATTTATGGTTCAATAGTGGACTGCCATCGCAATAGTTGGCTCACTGCAAAGAGAAAGCTTTAATTCAGCTGCGTTAAGCGCTCCATGCTGTGCAGTTAGCTTAGTTGGTCTGGACATGGATGAGACAATGACCTTGGGACGAGCACTACATTAGATTGTGAAGTGTCCCGTGTGTCGAGCACCTGTCTGCCCAGCTCCGAGCCTCTGAGGAATTCATCTACAGAGGCTCCTCTCCTCCTGGCGTGTGGAGAGTCATAGCCGTCCTCCTCCTCGTCAGAGTTGAGAGGCTGCAGTGCGTTACCACGCTCGCTGAAAATGTTCCTTTTCTCAGCCTGGGGAAAAAAAAAAAAAAAAAGTTCCATATTATTAAACAAGATCAGCGTTAGGTCTGTTCTGGCAATAAAAGCGACAGAGCACGTGTGGAAGACGTGCACCCACTCACTCTGTTGCCCTCAGCAAACACTCTCTGGGCAGCTTCCCTGGCCATTGCCTTGGCGATGGTGTTGGGGATGGGGACTCCCTGAGGCTGTGGCAGGATCCTCTGAGGGGAGGGCGATCGCCGCGCCTGAAAATGTGGCGGCTCCAGGTTGTGCCCGCACATAGGAGGCAGTGGTGAGGGGGATCGCTCCCAGGGCTGGGCCGATCGCAGTCCTGCATCATGGTCTTTGGTTTCTGTCTCTCTGGCACTTAGTAACGGTTTGGATTTGGGCATGGGATGGCGCAGGAAATGAGGCTGGGATGAGGCATGAGGGGGTGGGTGATGGGCTGGCTGCGTGTGGGGCAGTGTGTGGTGCTGGGCTCGAGACACGGCTTGCATCTGAGGTTGAGGGTGGTTGGGTGGATATGTGGATGGGTAGGGAGGATGGCTTTGTGGGTGTACAGGATGGGGAGATGCCTGGGGGGCAGGGTGGGGAGGTGCAGTAGTTCTGTGGGAGAGTTGGGGAGAGCCTATGAGATTGTGAGGGATGAAAGCTACAGATGAGTCCTGGGACTCTCCTTGCGTTGACAACGTCCTTACAATGACTTCCCTGGCCTCCAGGCACTGAATCCTGTTTAACTCCACGGTCACACAGTCAGCTGTGGGGTATAAGACCTCTGCTATCTGCATTCACAGAGGAAGTAGAAACTGCTTATCAAAGTCAAAACACAAACACTCTCACTCATACATACAGAATACTCATGAATCCAGAATAAAATAAAATCCAGAATAGACATGTAAAGTTATCTTTAATTTATCTATTTAAATTAAAGATTTAGAACTTTATCTATTTTCTTTTAATTAAAGAAAATAGATAAAGTTATCTTTAATTTATTTATCTATTTTCTTTAATTTAAACATTTATTACTCCCTATAAATAAAACTTGGTTATCATGCTGAATCATATTAACAACCAAAATGCTAGATGACGCACTCAGTATACATAATAATTTGTAAAATATACAGCAACAACTGTGTGACAGTAAATTTTAACATGATTGTTTAAGGGAAAAGTGGGAGCAGAAGCTGTGACCAATTGTATGTTGAGTGAGAAGCTATTAGTTTTTACTCTTTAACAGAAAAAAAAACCCTGCATTCAAAAGGCCATCATCCATGTGCAGGTAACAGAATCAAGCCCGTCTCTGCTCCATTTAATCCTGAACACCACAGCTTTTCTTTAAGTGCCGGGGTACATATTTTGTCCAGGAGATGGCAGTAAAGTTCTACTCATAGAATGAATGGAAGTAAAGAGCTGGGGTAGTTCATAGTGAATTATCTTGTACCTTTTGCCCTTTTGTACACACGGCGTAGCCAATCACACTGGCACCATTTGAGGTTCCTGAAGATGTCAAAAGTGGTGGCTTCCATCTGACCTGCAGGAGCCCTGGTGACTGACCACACTGGACCTGCACTTCCTGCGGAGGGAGAGGGGGCCCTGGGGACCAACATAGTGAAGTATACACATATATATGCAGCTGAATATTGGTTCAGTTACTTCTGCCTATGAAATAAAATAAAGAATAAGAAGACCTCAGCACGTATTCAGTAACTCTTTTCAGCAGAATAACATGATCAACTTTTCATGCCACAGACCTGTGCTGTGTCTGGGCTGAAAATTGAAAGTTGGGGCATTTCAGCCCAAGTTTAAGGTTCACCCCTGTGTGTGCTGGTATTTTGCATTAGATGGGTGAAAGACTAGCAGACATTTGCTGTATGGCAACAACGCTGTGCTATATGGAGCATCAAAAACACACAGCATGCCATTTTCACGGTCTGCAAGGGCCGCCTGCGTACTAAAGCACACACCCATCTGTGCAGGACCGCTGCTTCCCTGCAGTCAGACAGATCAGCCAGATGAATTCAGAGGGTGAAACATGCGGCTGTTTGTGTCTGACAATGTTTAAACTTGATTACCTTCTATGGCAAAATACCCTTCTTTTAAATCAGGACATTTTTGACACTTTGTTTTTAATTTTTCTTGTCCTTTAGGAAAATGCACCTGGAACAAACAAGTACCTTTTGTATTTGTATTGGTATTCTTTTTTTAAAACAAATAATAATTTTAAAAAATGATACTGACATGAACCTTTTCACATGCTGCTCAGTGTGAGCAAAGTTAAATTGTGACCTTGTTGAATTGTCGTTGTAGATTTACACTGCGTCAGCCTGACACACCCTCTCTGCTTTTACCTGACCAACCTGAGGGTTGAGCTTTCAGAATCCAGCATCACAATGGGTCTCCTGGGCACAAACCACAGCTGTGCGTGCTGTGCTGTGCTGTGCTGATCCAGGCTATGCCAAAAGCAGCAAAAACTGTGACAAGGTGCTGCCATGTGAGGGGTAGAAAGACCACTAACCTGCCGGCTGAGTGCAGAACTCCAGAGAAATTTCCCGTTTGTCCCTTTGATCCATTGGAAGCTGCCAAGGCACCTGATGCGGCAATGCCACAACCTTCACCTTGTAAACCGTCATGGGCTTTAAGTTCAAGAATTTGTAATTGTAGCCCCCTGCTTTGATCATGTCGTATTCCGCCCCGTTGAGGAAAATGGTGTGACCGTAGTTGCTGTTGCTGGGCATCCATGAGAGCTCAGCGGAGCTCTGCGTGATGCCGTCCACCCGCAGGTAGTAAGGTGCCACTACCACATCCTTTCCCACCAGCATCGTGCACCGCAACCTGTCCGACAGCCCTCGGTCAGTCATGCTCTGTACTGAGATGCGGTAGGTGCTGGTTGCAAGATTCAGCTTCTCAATTAGAGACTTTGTCCTGCCTCCGTAGGGGACGCTCATGCGTATTTCATTGTCCACCAGGACATGATAGCCACTAACTGAGCCCCAGCCTGGTGGGACCACGGGAGGATCCCAGCCAATTATCACGCTCTTGGCAAGTTGTTTAATCAAGTTGATGCGTCGAGGATAAGGCACAATGTCTTCACCAACTTCATCGATGTTTACATCCAAGGTCCCAGTCCCGTTGCTGGAGGAGCCCAGGAGGTCCATGCCCAAACTGCCGGATGTGAGACACTCTAGTTTGGTGTCAGACAGCAGGCTGCTGATGCTTGTGGGGGTTGCTGTGCTTGCTCCCATTTTCTGAGGTCCCAGGCTACTATGATTGAGGTAGCCAGGCTCTTTAGGTAATTTGTCTCTTTGTTGGACAGACGGCTTCTCCTCATCTTGGACAAAATCCACAAAGTTGGATGGGACAAGTCCCCGCTGTCCATCCAGCAGCTCTCCTGAGAAGCCAAAAGGACAGATGTGGTGCCTTGATGATATAAAGAACAATGACACTAACCCCAATTTTCCCCCAGATTTAGTTGTAGTGGCCAAACAACAGTAAATGGAGCTATATTGCTTCGATGCCAGAATCAGATCTGCACATCCGGCCATGGAGAACATGCAACAAGCCTAATTTCCGGAGAAGCTATAAAGCTCTGCACCAATCTGTACCAGACAAGAACATTGTAAAATAAATCAGCTTATTCCAAACGGCAGTCAGTAAATGTTGAGACAACACATTAAAGTAAAAAAAAAACAAAAAACAACCTGCAGCATAAAGTTGGATCTGGTTAAACTTTGGAGTTAGAAATATCAAAACAGGCCAGACCTTCATAAAAGCCATCTTCGTCCATTGTCCCATAAACATAGAGGTACTTTCCGGCCACCAGGGGGAGCTCTGCTTCAGGATGCTCATTGGGCCCATCGTAAGGATTGTAACTGCCACAGAAGAAGTAATAATGGAATAAAAATATTACATTTCATACATTTCAATTATAAAATTAGTCAAACTCACACATATTTATGTACACACACACACACACACACACACACACACACACACACA
>BJFM01001995.1:93731-106043 GCA_016586285.1 Arothron firmamentum | reverse complement strand
CAGTCAGATTTAGAGTGGACTTAGAGCGGTGTAACATTTCTGCTTCGGTCCTGAGAACTGAATTGTGGGTCTGAAACCTAGAATGTGAATGAAAACGGAACACGGCCGACCTGTGTGATCCTGCCAGGCACGAACCCGCGGCCACGCGGCTACGAAACGTGCCGTAAATGAACCAAAGCAATTAAAAGGCAGCACAAGCAACCTCAGAGAGCCGTTACGTAACACTCAGCCTGTGGGGTCGGGGAATGCAAAAATGGCGGCACACATGGCTGTTGTGTTTCCTGCTGCACATATACGGCTGTTAATCACGCTTGGACTCTTTGCTCTTTTTCTATATGCACGGCAGCAGCGGCGGCCAGAGGGCAGCAGACCTGCAGCGCCGCAGCACGTGCGCGGCGGATTTCAGCACAACTGCAAATGTCACACAATGTGAGAACGCTCAGCACGGGGCTACCTATCAGGAGACGGGAACGCGAGTGTCCTGCGAATGGCACCTTTTTCGCAGTCTTTGCAGTTGCCGCTTGGCTCACGCTCAAACAAGGAGAAATACGGGTCTCGCATGCGTTTCACGGAAACAAGCGCATCTGTTGAGAGGCACCCCTGAAGCCTCGTGTTTGCAGAAAGCAGAACTATTTGCCCAAATAAATGCATATTTAAGTCAAGGGCCTGGCAGGGAAAATAAATAAAGAAGTAAATATGTAGCTGCATTTCCAGTCTGATGGATAAGGGAAGAATGCTGATGAGCGCAGGTTCTGTGTAAACAGAGCAGGTAGCTAAGCACATATGGTATTGCAACACCACCCCCTCTCTCTCTCTCTCTCTCTCTCTCTCTCTCTCTCTCTCTCTCTCTCTCTCTCTCTCTCTCTCTCTCTCTCTCTCTCTCTCTCTCTCTCTCTCTCTCTCTCTGGTGCATGTGAGGAGATTTCTGCAGGATGTGCTGGAGTGTGAGTCATCAGCGGAGAGAAAAGGAGGGGAGAGGCATTCTTTAAGATGAAGGCAGCGCTCATGGCAGCAATGCAGCAAGGAAACACCAGGCGGGTTCCCTGGCTAACAGGCCGCAGATCTCAAGTGTCAGAGCAGGTGAAGACTCGTGGAGGGTTTGCGTTAGGTTGTCTCTGATGTGCGACTATAGGTCAGGACAAGGCTGGACGTATGGAGGAATGAGAGCCTCAGACAGCGTCAGGCCGGAGCACAGGCTCAGCTCACCGTCTGAATAATGAGTGACTCTCAGCCGGGCTCATGTTACTGGACTGACGACAGTGGCCACTTGGTTTAAAAGTGAAGATTGGGAAGCTGTACGGACTGGTCCATAAACTAGAGAAAGGATATTTGTTGCTCATTGCTTTGACTGTAAAATGGTTGATTTGTTGTTGCCGTTTTAAGCGAGTTCCTCCTTCAGTGTATGGATTTCCAACATGCAGGGTCTTTATAACCTTCAATTGAAATACCGTCACCTCCCCGTTGGAGTCGTGGGTCTCAAAGTTGATGCTCTACAGATGTGCAGCTTTCTGATCTCCACAAATGGAATCATAATTCCAGCCTGTGTAAATAAATCCATTGCAAATATTTGGAAACAATCAGAATAGTGACGCTGGCGACCGGACAGGCAACCGGCCAACACACCAACTAATCAGTCCAGGAGGTGAATTATTGAAGCATTCATTCCACCACACAGGCAACCTTCTCACCTCCGTTAGCCTTACCTTCTCCCACACAGAGATGGTGCAAGCCTTAAAGACCAGTTCCCTCATGTCCAGACCAACAGGCAACCCAGCAGCCTCCACAAGTGTGTGCAGAGAGTAGCTGAGAGATGAGCGATGAGCCCTCTTCAGAGGGACCTGCAGCAACCTGATCCAGAACCTCAGCTCAGGTCCGCACGGCTATTCAAGCCTGCTGATCACATTACTGCACACTCCAGTGGTTCCAGTGTGCCGACCAGCCCACTGTTTGACACCATAAATGAGCAGAATACACGCGGAAACAAACAGCAGGGGGGGAAAAAATGCCCAGACAAATAAACTGCAACACATGTAGAAAGCAAACAAGTCTCAAATGAAACAGAGAAGCAAATGGCTGTTTTTTTTTTTTTTTCTTTTTAATGACCTAACTTGACAAAAGCCAGGGTAGCACTAGTGTCAGTTTAGCCCATCAGGACCATTTGCCTCGCACACTAATCCCCAAGACACCTTGTGAAGACAAAACCAGACAAACGACAGCGTTTCTGAGGCAGCGAGAAGGAATCTGGGCTGAAAAGCCAACAATAAGGACGGAGGACAAAGGCAAAAAGCCTAACCACCGAATAAACACTCAGATGAAAAAGCTTTCCCAACTGAGACAAACGGGCGGGTTAGAGCGGGACACAATGGCCGAAGCCCAGAAACGGCTCGTCACAACCCTTCTGACACCGCGAGAAGCCAGCTTATCAGTCAGCTTCTCCGTCTGCAGGAGAAACGCTGCCAGCCATGGCTGGCCTTTCCCTCTGCACAGGCACCAATCTAATTAAGAGGCACACGCTGAGCACAAGTGTTGAACAAAGTGGGAAACACGCGCCACACATGCGAGCTTTTCATCCTGCGAAGGGGGAGTCATAACGGGCGTGCCGCCGCGCGCACCGGCCGTTTAAAGCCGCGCACGGGACGTAAACCTCAGGAGACGACGCTGCTGGAGCCGATTCCTAATGACCGGCTGGGTCATGTGACTGCAACGCTTTAGACTTCACAGCTTTACACAGCCGTTCAAGGTCAGCAAACCAGTCCCTCCTGGGACTTTTTAAGAGTTTGAATTAAAGATCAAAACGGATCTGCGCCACTCTATCTACATTACAGCACGCCACAGACATTTTGTTGCGTAACATCAAAGTTTAATGTTGTTTTTTTTTTTTTCTTTTTTGTTATTTAACAGCATCAGTGCGAAGGACTGTAAAACGCTTTAGACCTTGAACGGTCCCTTTAAACCCGTCTTTTACAGTGCAGCGAGGGGACGCGGATGACAGACAGTATAATTAGCCACCACATTATAGGAGCGACCTCATTAAGCTGCTGCCAGGTCACGAGCACATTTAGGTTGCCCACACCTATGAGCTCCGCGCTGCACTACACGAGCACACAAACCAACAACATAACAGATGGTTACGCACTGGATTAGAAAAATGATATTTTTTTTTATATCTATGTGACTACACATGAACATAAATGGCATGTGACCCTGGTTTTTATCCCACAGCTGCACAAGGGTGCACGGAAGCTTAAAGTATGGATCATGTTCTTCTAATGACAAACTCTGTGTGTGTGTGTGTGTGTGTGTGTGTGTGTGTGTGTTCTCTAAATCATACACAGCCAGGGTAAATCTCCTGTCCTTATTGTGTGCGGTATTGCTCAGTTGGTCCATAAAGCCAAGGACATCTGTCAAAAGCGGAAATGTGGGAGACCGAGAAAAGCGCCCAAGGCTGTCATATTTCCAGCAAAAATAAAGTTTCCTCCAGGCCCCATGAAGACCCGGGAGCAAGTTCAGAGCTCATCTTCGCCGGCACATGCTCCGCTCTGCAGCGCTCAGCAGCCTCGCAAAAACAGCCTCAGCGAACGATGGAGATGCTGAAGGTGAATCCAATGCTGACGCTTCAGTCAGCAGCGTTTGAAACGATCGCCACCGTGTCCCAGCGGCTCCGTCAATGAACTAATAACTGCAATTAAAGAGCGCACGTTCCACGAGGGGGCTCCTCGGCTGTGCGGGGACTACCGTCGCCGCCCCTGGCAGATGCTCGTCCGCAGAGGTCGCGCTACGAGCCGGGCACCTCAGGTGTGTTCGAGAGGCGATGAAGAGCGATGAGGAGCAGCTCGGTTAGCAGAGGACCCGACAACAACATCCACATCGTGTTCAGATGTTTGTGTCTGCAGAATGTGTCCTTGCTTCGTGACACGAGGGGCTGCTCAAGCGATTCCTGCCGTCCCATTAAAACGATCCCTCTCCTAATAGGGCTTATGAAAATCACATGAACATTTTACCATCTTGTTAAACCAGTTACATTATTAAAAGGGCAGATTCATCCTACCAGAACGAGAGCCTGTAGCGGATTGGAATTTTAAGAATGGTAAGAGATTGAGAAACTTGGCAGAGATTTAGCTTTGGAATCCTGAAAATCATGCATGCAGGTCAAAAGACGGGATTCTGCAAACCTGTGATAAATCTGTTAACCGGCTTAACATCAGATACCTCCCCCAGTGTTTTAATCTTTGTAAAGCCCTGGACTTTTACTTTCATTAACATAGCTTCCCTTCACTTGAATATAATAGGATGATATTATCATATTTCAGAATGTTACCATGTGAGTGTAGAACATTTCAGCTTTTCTCAGGAAACGTTTTGATCATTTCTAGCTTATTATGGCATCGTCTTTGACGTCGTCGTTGTTGTTGTCGCTGTTAATTATTCGTGCGGATTACTTGGATTTGTATTAGTTTGGGATTATTTCTTCAAACGTAGCCATGCCAAGTCCTTGAACAACAAGGTTTGAACAAGAACTTTGACGCTGATTTTATCTTGAACAGTCAAACTGTAGCTGATGGCGTGAAAGAGTGGAGAAGACTGAAGGACTCGCCTCCTCTCACCTCCATCTCTGCCTCTCTGAGGCAACGCCAGCAGGCAACGCTTAATGCTGTGCTTGTATGTTTGCCTGCTGTGTGCATGTGTGTGTGCGTGTGTGTGTGTGTGTGTGTCCTTGCAGGCCTCCCCCCAGAGCTGTGCAGTATTACAGTTTGCGTTGAGTGTTTGCATTTCAGTCAGTAAATGTGTTCATGTGTTTATGACAGGATGAACGACTTCCTCAGTGGGCTCATTCGTGCTCTTACAACTACTTTTAACATCTGTGTCTGTATTTATGAACTTCTTTATTAAATACTAACACAAATGTCACCTGTCGGGTACAGATTGGTCAGGTATTGTTGGTATACACCACCGTAGCATGCTGGGACGCCAGGTGCATGATCTTAATGGGCAATGTAATCTATCCATCCATCCCAGACAGATGGACAGACACACACTTGTAAAAATGAAACTGTGGATGAGCCGTGCACATTAAAAGGACAAGAACAGCAGAAACGGAGGAGGCTGCAGAGTGAATAATGTGGAATAGAAAGGGGAGGGCTCCAGCCAGCATCATCTAAGCGTTAATAAGAGGGGCAATTGAATTAGGGGATCAGTGGAGGCCTGGGGTGTGGGCACCACACGGCTCTAATTTCATTATGAGAGACGCAAACATACGGCTGGCCGTCAGCATGAGGCCCCCCCACATTAAAAGACGTATCGGATTCAAAGTAACTAAACTGAAAACCACTGTTATTTATCAGATAAGGTGATGCCACTCCTTTCTGAATAAAACTCTGTCTGTTTTTCATTAAACCTGAAGTAGTGAAATATAGGCTGAAGCAGAGCAGATGCGAGGGATAAAGCAGTAGACACGTTCATTTAGCACTAAGGAATATTTTAGGTTGAATTAGCAAAGAACAGCATGAATAAGCAGGCTATCTGCTATACTGCAGAGCATGTGTGAAGTTTCTAATCTGCATGATGAATATTTAATGTGCTTTGTCCTGATGATTCACTTGGTCATCCAAGTAAACCCACGGGCCTGGCTGTAGGCCCGCTTCTGCTGATGAATAGTTATGAGGGCAGGGAAAACTAGCCCTGACCGTTTTAGCTAAGAGACAGACGAGTGCTAGGTCACGTCCTTTGTTTTTCATTGCGGTGGTGGGTCAGTCAAAGCTAGATGAATTCACGCAAAAGGTCTTGAACATTAGATGGAGGAAGACGGGTCTTCCGTCAAAAACCTCCAGCATGAACTCAGTGAACTGCGACTGCTTCGAGTGTGTTCCTATAGCGCACATCTATCAAACCTGAAACAAGCTCCATCCACACTTGGACAGATGCGCCTGTTTTATTTTTAGACATCCTGGAATGACTGCCAGTTTACCTCAAGATTAGCCCTGCAGCAAAGTAGCATGGATGAGAGGGCATTCGACAAGGAAAGACCTCGAGCTTGTTAAAAATATATATTACTATCCCGAGAACAATTTAAAATAAATAAAAAACTAGCTTGCTTACAAGTAAACTGCATGAAAAAATCTGAAATTGGATCCACAAAAAAGACAGAAAAGCTAGTTTGCTAACAGGTCAACACTGAAAATCGCTCAGCAAACAGAAATAATGACTGAAAACCTCCAGTTTCAGTTCTGATTCTTACAGCAGCAACTGAAGTTTAAGTCTAAGTTTCAAAAATAAACACAAAATAGATGTAATGCTGTACTGCAAGGCATCCCAGATCTCCTGGAATGAATGATGGAGCTGAAAGCAGTGTGGTTTGTTGAGACCTCCCCACAGCGTCTGGTCATGCTCCTGAGGAGACGACAGACGGTCTCCAGTGGGATCTCCACCCGGGCCTGGGCCAGGGCATCAGTCCGCCGGTGCGGAGGCGCTGCCACGCGGATGCAGCGACACATGAGGTCCCAGAAATGACGGATTGGATTCAAGTCTGGGCAACAGGCTGGCGTGCCAGCAGCATGTGGTCATCCACGGTCTGCCACGCTCCAGGCCGCGCTTTGTCATGCCACACCTGTGGCCATCAAGCCCTCCCAGCACCTTCACGGAGTCCCCTTCTGAGGAAGTGCAACGCGAGTCACACCGACTACGAAGTGAAGCCTCTGAGAATTGAACGGTTCACTCTTCAAACAAGATCTCAAGACACAACGACGCTGAACGCTAACAGCTAGCATCAGCTGTCAGAAACGCCCTTGTCTGATCTCTTACTTTGGTCAGTCAGTCGGCCTCTGCGGGGCCGAAGAAAGCAAGTGACTGAAAAATCAAAGAGGACGTGCACCACAATAGGGGTGAGAAAAGGAAACATCGAGCACGACGCTGTGGCAATCTTCCAGGCAGACTCTCACCTGTCGAACAGCATATATAGGCAGTAGTTATACCAGGTGACATAATTAGCCTATTTATTTAGCTTTATTTGGGTTTTTTTTTTTTTTTTAATGGAAACAATTCAGTTTCCAAACAAATCAGCTTCAGAATCGATCAAGGGTTTTTTTTTTTAATCATATCAGGTAATCAGGCAAATTCAGCTCATCGTCCCACATCCTGGCCTTCATTTAGCGGGTGTCCATGGAGGGCATCAGCGCAGATGGTCTCCTCAACTCTCACCTTTGCCAAAATTTGTTGTAATTGTTGGCCCAAGAGGTCCGCTGAGAACCAGAGTTAAGCAAATAACTTTCCAAGTTTACGGTTGGTGGTTTTTAAATCTACGCAGGGCTATTTCCTGCAGGTAATTCTGCGTGACTCCTCCTCCTCCTCAAACACCACCTACCCAAGCGATCATTTCTGCACCCCCATCTCAGGTGTAAGTGTCAAACTCACACCTGGTCACTCTGTCAAAGATATGAACCCTTGAAGCGTTGAAAACATGCGCGGCCCAGTTCAGGTGCCCAAACTCGTTTCCTCGCTGCCATTTGGAAAAAAAAAGATTTATATTTGGCTGCTTTGGAAATGCAGCAGCACCCCTCTGAAATGGCAAACGACCCCTTAAGAAATGTTGACAAGCTCATTAATAAGGAGCTCTGTCATAGGCGGGCAGACAGTTTTATAAATAAAGTTCACACCACCGTCATTAGCGCTAAGCTCACACCCCTGCACGCTGCAGCTGCTATGGTATGTATTAATCACTGCTGAACTAATGTGAGGCTCTGCCTCAGCAACGCGCCTCTTCATTTCCGGCTGGCGCAGAGGCGATCCAAGTTTACAGTTTTGTCATCAGGTTTCTTTTCAGCTAGTCTGCAGCTCCGGTGGAGAACACTGCGGCCTGTTGAACCCCGATTGCTCTCAGCTCGGGACGGACGCAGCCCCAAACGGGCACGCCTCGTCTCCACTCTTGACCAACAACTTTGGGAAAAAGAATTTACGGTTCACAAACTCACCAGTCGACAGGGGGGGAAAGAACTATTAAAGCCACAACACTGCCGCAAAAGCCCCCACAGCAGTTTTCGGCCCAGTGTGGTGGGCCGAGCACACTCACCAGTAAGTGCTGCTGCAGCCTTTGGTGGCTCAGGGTCCCTGAGCCGAGCCTCAAAATCTGGTTCCTGTCCTCTAGAAGACGGAAGCCGTCCAAGCACTGCACAGCGGAGACGTGGACAGGAAGAGCTTCATTTATCTGAGGGGGAGACGGGTATGACTTTCATTAACATGGATAACACACCAGAGCCACCACAACACTGAAGTCTGAGTCCATTTGGGCTTTGCAACAACATCCTTAAATAATTGTAGCATTTCAAATTTGACTATCTGCAGTTTAGCTGAGCTTTTCTTGTTTGTTTGATTTTGAATGATTTTATTTAAAGCGCTAAGCTAACCCTAACCCTAACCCATAATCAGTAATCCAGACCATCAACCACATGTAATCATCTGTTTCTTGTCCCATTATTGAAAATTTCATTAAAATCTATTTAGAACTTTTTGATTAATTTTTATTTTGCAAAACAGACAGACAGACAGACAGACAGACAGACAGACAGACAGACAGCAAAAACATAATTAACAGCATGTTAGACAACAGAGAAACATAACCCTAATATGGAGGCAAAAAATACACATTGCCTTAAGCCTATTCATTCACAAACACGCACACACACGCTCTCACAATGAAACACACACACGCGCACGCGCACACACACACACACACACACACACACACGTGCACACACACACACACCCTTGTCTATCTTTGTGATGGCTTTCATAGTGTAATAACATCCGTTACACTAACCTCGCCTGACTCTGACCCTAACTCTAACTCCTCACACATTTTGGTAAGTATGTAGCAAATACCAACACACACACACCCACACACACCCACACACACCCACCCACACACACCCACACACACACACACACACACACACACACACACACACACACACACACACACACACACACACACACACACACACACACACACACACAATGTGTGTGGACTGAGCTGTAGCCCCGGCAGAGAAAGCAGACAGATTGAGACAGAAGCAGCAAAGAGTCCAAACGTCTGTGCCCACAATGATGATGATGAAGTTTGGCTTAAATAGAGACTCTGTTGGTTTAATTGGTTTCTTCAGCCTGGACCTGCGATGTGATAAGATTGTGGCGTTTGTGGAAATCTGCATGAAAGGTAGATTTGTTAAAAATGTACAAAAATGAATGGTTTTAGAAGATACTTTATGAGAGCAGTGATGTTTATGCTGAAGCAAGGAAATAGTTATTAAAGGGCCTAATCTTAGATTAGGTTCCCCCTAAAAGTATGAAAAAGACAACATTGTACGATTTTAAGCTTCCTGACGGCCAAGATTTCACTTTTATCAACGTCGCACTGTAGGTGTCGTGATTTATTTTCCGTGCAACAGCCCTGCAGGCTGCCAGCAAAATAAAGTATAAAAGGCCACTTTAGAAGGTTAATAAAAGATTCCAAATTCATTATACATCTATGGAGCCTTTGAAATTGTATTTGACAATGAGCAAGGATTGCGTAATCCCAGGCATACAGATGCCTCAAACATCTGCCTACTCACCGCCCAAGACGTGCAAACCAATCAACATGTGAACCAAGTGAGAAAACAACACTTCAGCCCACACACGTGTGGGACGGCTCCACGGCCACGGTCTCCCTCTGAGCCACTGGTGTTGTCAGCACTGCCCAAACTGCTTCTTATTGGCCCGCTATTGGGGTTTGCTGGAAATAATAATGTCACCTATTCAATTATTCATGGCCCAGTTAGGTGGAACCAGATGCTGCCTTTGTGTCACAGAGGGAGAGATGTAACTTGACTCAAGAATGCAAAGACCAAAGATGCAAAAAAAAAAAAAAAAAAAAAGCAAAAACCTGATAGAACTGGAGCACACACTCAGGGGGGGACACACAAACAGTGTGAAGGCACTGTCCTGGCAGCGTTCATGAGGTTTAAACCAAAGCGTGGACATAGAGAACGGTGGTTTACTAGACTGGTCCGGAGCCTCGGGTGCTGCCTGGAGGCCATCCTCTCGCTGGAGGTACCCCGCCCTGACATTTGGGACTGTGGTCAGGAGTTGACCTTTTCTCGTTCATGCTTTAATGCAGAAAACTAATACAAAGGTGCCGTGCACATGCCACTCATGGTCCAAAGCACAACTATATTTAAGCACATGTCTGCAGCCGTATCAGTGGGCAAATATACAGTCAGAACCTCAATAAGCCAACCGAACCTGTGGACAAAAGGTGTCCTGGAGCCCGGATGTGGTCCACATATGTTTAAAGGTGAAGGCAAAAAGCACTTTCAGATGTTTTTGTGAGTGTTTGTGCACTTGGCTTTGTGGCAGCATATCTAAGAAGCACAATACACAAAAACAGCAGGAAAAACATAGATAATTCTTGACATTTGAATCATTTTTAATAGTTGCATTTCAAACAAGAAGCTCCCTTTGGCGCCATATATTTCTCGAACACAGAAAAGTACAGGGCCTGCTAAACATTCAAGCTGTAGTTGCAGTGATCAGATAAAAACACAGATGGGCGCAGAATTCACAAACTGATGCTGAGTTTGAGTGAACAACTCACAGCGTTAGTAGTTGTCTCTCATATTCATCTATTCCCACGAGCTTTTCTCCTACTTTAAAAAAAGAACTGCTATATAACGCAAAATCACACTCAATCGCAGCCAGCGTTGATGGAGATGCAGACGATACCGTCACATCTGCCTTATTTTCACAATGTTAAATGGAAGCAGTTGCTGCTTTTTAAATCTGGAGACAAAAACATCCCATCAAAGATCCTCTCAGATGAACACTTAATCTGGCTGCATAACAGTTTAGAACGGTGAGTAATGTAACGTAACGAGCTCATTATTTGTGATGATTGTCAGCGTTGGAGGCATTTGGATCCACATAAAGGGAGCAATTCCTCTCCAAGATTGAATTCCTAACTGAACAGGATTTGGCCACTTCTGCCAGCATACGGGCCCAAAATCATATCAGGCCGTAGCCTTCGAAGGTCACAGTAGACGACACATCATCACTGAACCAGGACAATGAGTCAGCTTCATGAAAGAAACCTCATTTTGGTCAGGACAAAGTTAATTCAATCCACCTCATTACAGCATCTTCACGCAATTACCCTGAGAGCGTGTTCATTGATTGCCAGCATGAAGCAGTGGAGTGGACGTCAGGCTGAGTGAGTCTGCCTCATAGACTGCTGCCTTCCTTCTCATACGCTAAACTAAACTTGGTTACCATCCTGCAGCCCCCACCGGCCAGCACTAATTTCATCTGAAATTTCTCTAGACTGGTACATTTGACGCAAGAATATCATAATCCGCTATGCTGCTGTGTGCCTCTTGATTTAGCAAGTTGCAGGTCAATAAACATGATGTTACTTTCTGAAGAAAATGAGCTCGGTGTGGACAGGGCCCAAGTAAAACCTGTTACCAAAGAATCCAGTCTGGACCAAAAGAGATAAGCCTTTCTGTTACAAAGCAAATCCTGACAAATAATCATCAGTGCCTGTGGATTTTGTTCCGATTCACATAATCGTCCTCACCCCCCACCTGCTGCCATGACGGCCCACCTTTGAGAAGGGATCCAGACAGCAGCAGCCTGACCTCAAACTGGGGACAACATGATTATCTGAAGTATCTAATCTGCTGGTACTAAGAGAATCCTACAGAAAACCAGGAACACCATTACCACGGTGCTGGGAACGTGCCCCTGAACAGCAAGATTACAAAAATGGAAAACTCCTCCAACAGTGATGAAGAATGAACCACCAATGGTCCTGTTGGGCTTTCAGAATCGGAGAAAAGAGCGGTGGCGGCTATTCAGCCGGGCGGTGTGAAGTAACGGCACCATAAGAGGGCAGAACATAAGAGCTCAACAACTACCAAAGCTTAAAGGAGCAGTGAGGGGGGACGTGGGGAGCCCCACCCTGACAAGTGGATCCAGCAGATTCCAGGAACTACATCTGAGCCAAACTTGAGCGGGACTGGAACTACAACCTGCAAGAGGCCGGGGTGGATTGTTTCATTTATAGCAACATGGATCCAACAAAATTAAATAGTTAAAAATTAAAAATTCACATGCTAATGAGTCAATTAAAGTATGAAAGTCTGAGTCTGCGAAGCACCTTTGGAGATACTGGTACAATCACCATCAGCCCCTTTCACTGGAGCTATTATGGCATGCATTGTACTTTACTTGTTATATTGCCTGTGTGTGTGTGTGTGTGTGTGTGTGTGTGTGTGTGTGTGTGTG
>BJFM01001995.1:59196-91065 GCA_016586285.1 Arothron firmamentum | reverse complement strand
CCCCCCCCCCACAAGCATGTACGTTAAAAACATGAGTCTCCTGTGCAGAGTGAAGGTGGGTAAAGAGCGGCTCAGGGACAGGTGGTGAAATGATGAATGGCTGTGCCTGCTCATCAAGGTGGGCAGGACGGGCTACGGCATGAATGGGAGGCTGTTGTCGGAGTATTCTCCCACGCCTCGGGTCCGGGTCGCCACCGGCAGGTCTGATCGCTGGAGCTCTTTGTCAGTGACCTTGGGATGTGGTTGTAACATTCCCATCTGCAAACACTCTGAGATATTTTTACACGGTGAGGAATCCCAGGTCAGCTTTGGCTGTTCGTGCCCCTCTGCCCCTCACGACTGCCGCCTATAGGAACTTATCTATCTGCTAACGGAGCCTGGGAGCTGATGACATAACACACAGAAACACTTTACATGCCCATTACTGCCTGCAAGAAACCTACAGCATCTATTACTGATGCACAATTGCATCCACACACCCATTCCCCCCCCCACACACACACACACACACATACACATATACACATAAACATGCTCAAGGACACCCAGCTTTTGAAAAAAATGCCTCTGATGGACATTTGCACAAACATTTCACAGTCCGGGAGCCAATTTCATCAATGCGGCGTGACAGCTTTGCATCACTCGAAATGAATCCAGCGTATTTTGTGTATTAACACAACTCCATTTCATTTGGATGTGTTAACTGTAAGAACTCCCAAAGCCTCTTCCAAATGCACGCTAAATCTAGACATCGCATCACAGCGTCCAGATGCTAACATCCCATCCTTCTGCTTAGCTGGCTGAAGTGTTGCACGAAGCACATTGCAGGTTGTTTTCAGTTAAACTCATGACAAACATGACGGTGCATATGGACCACAAGCAAACGATGGATAACATCCGTTGGCGCTTCTTAGTGGCAGGACAGCTCGCAATGCTAACCAATATATGCAGGATTAGGAGGAGAGTGTGCTAGATAAATAGAAATACAATTATCCAAGTGGAAGGCATGGTATGACCATCCTTGTCCCTATAGCAGCAGCAGCATCAGCAGCAGCAGGATCCTGCAGCAGAGACTTAGAGAAATACAGAATACAAGCCTCAACAGCTCAGAATGTACCTTAGCACTGGTGGTTAAAGGACAGATGCAGAGGCAAATGTCTCCTCCCGCGATAGATTGGCAGAAAAGAAGCCAGAGGCGGCAGTGGTCCAACGGCTATGGCAGCTCTGAAGCATAAAATGGTTCAACGCTCAGCAGAGAACAGGCACAAGCGAGCAGCACAGGAGGAGAGGGAGAGCGAGCATCTCTCAGCGCACACAACCGTGGCATTCACATCAACACGCCCCCTTGCTCTGGCTTGTTCACACACATGCTCCGTCTCTGTCTCTCTCTCTCCTCCCTCTCCTCTCTCTCTCTCTCTCTCTCCGTCACACAGGCAGTAGTGTAGAGGCAGGGCAGTGTGCAGGAGCGCTCCCTCTTCTGGATGCCTTTGGTCCTCCTTAAAAGAAGCCGCTCACTCTCCATCTTATTCCCGGCAGTCACTGGCAATCCTGTCCAGAAAGCTTTGCAGCCACGTGTTCCAAAGCAGCATCTGCCGACCTCGCCACCACCGATCAGCTAGATCGTGTGAGGTTCCCCTCCTCAGACCGGGCCGGCAATCCTCAGCAGTTCTGCCTCACCTTGTCACGGGTCATTATCCTACAGTGGCTCCCTGAAAGGCTCTTCTGGACTAACTGGTCAGTGAGCACCGGGCCCAGACCAATCAACCACCACAATGCCATTACTGTCCAATCACACGTCAAGAAATCAAGTGCAGAGGGGTATTAAAGAGGATTATTTGGGCCATCCTGATTTTTTTTTTTTTTTTTACCTCATGTGCAGTGTTGCTGCCCTCTGTGGTCAAGGCTGGAGCTGCACTCTGCACTCCAGTGTGAAAGGAGGAGGAGATTTGCTTTCCTCAGCATGGATGCCTAGCAACCGCAGCAGTTCCTTGCCTCTGATGAGAGCCTTCCATCCCCCCTCCAGCGGGACCCTCTCTGCAATCCCAACTGAAGGCTGTTTAAGACACGCATTAGAGCCAATTGATGCACCGATGTAGCCCTACTACCTGATGTGTGTGTGTGTGTGTGTGTGTGTGTGTGTGTGTGTGTGTGTGTGTGTGTGTGTGTGTGTGTGTGTGTGTGTGTGTGTGTGTGTGTGTGTCCATTGGAACACATGTTCTGCACGTGCATGAGCTGTCTATGCCAGGAGGTGGCACTCGTCTGATTACGTTATTGGGAAGAGGGGAGATGCGCACTGCAAATAGGAACGTGAAACCAACGGCCAGAGCATGATCCCACCACGGTTGATCCCACCACGGTTGATCCCACCACGGTTGATCCCACCACGGTTGCCACATCTGGAACTGGCATCCCTCAACAGTATGCCTGTATGCCTATATATATATATATATATATATATATATATATATATATATATATATATATATGTATATTCTATACTATATGTTCAAGACATCCCTGCGCTTATGCTCCTTCGTCACTTCTCTAATGTGTGATGCATATTAAACAGCCTGGACTTGGTTCAGCGGCAGCCAACAAGAACAGGCAGCCGATCATCAGGTTGGGGTGTAACTCAGCAGAGGAGCTATAATCGCTGGGATTCTTTCAGTGTTTTTTCCAAAGTTTCTACGTCCATAAATCTGCTTTTTAGACTAATGGGCTCAGCGACCTTCATTTAGTAGCTTTAGCTCTGTTTGTTTTTTCATCCAAGTCACAAATAGACATACACAGTTAATCACCACCCTGGCTTTAAAGACCTTTAACAAAGGCATTAACGAGATGTGAAAACACTCCCAGTATTCATTTAAGAGCTGCGCTCATGAGCAAAGTCGTGCTGGTTTATCTCCCATGATTCACTGGCTGCCAGCCTACCTCAGAATGTTAATGGGAAGCAAACCTGCTCAGACAGCTGTCAGAGGACGTCAGAATGCAGGCCAGTGGCTCCAGGTCTACCTTAACTTGGCCCTGACACGTTGGAAGGTACAAACGAGGGTTTGGACAGTCGCGTTTGTGAAGGCGTCTGCACCTCAACCAAACCTGCTCCAGTCAAACGTGAACAGAGCTGAAGATGCAGATTTTCTGTTAAAAGGCAGCATGAGGATGGGATCCAGAGCACCTGTTTAAACTGTCCTTTACTGATGCTGTGTAGAGTTGTCACGATTATTTCAACGCCACATCAAAGTCATTTTATGTTATTTATTCAATATAATCACCGATTAAGACACAGTGATGTCTTATGTGCATCCAGTTGATGCCACACAGAGACAAATATAGTTTTCAAGCCAAAGGTCGCATTACCTACTCGGGCACATTCAGGATTTGAGTTAATGCTGCATGAAAAATCTGTCATGATAAAGCATCTTTAGTGCAAAGGAGACTCTGAGAATCCTCAGATCCTATTTACAGATGACTGCGGCATTAATCTGTGTATCAGATACTCTGTCCTGAATATAAGGTTTTAAGATTTAACGGCAGCTCCTCATTTGACAAGTCAGGCCTCCCTACAGTGTATCCCAGTTAGCATCTACAGAGCCGTTTTCCTCCTACATCAAAGGAATTTCTGCTTATTTCCACATCAAAGACGACTGTCTGTGAATGAAGCAAGTGAGCTCAGATGAAAGAATGATGATATTTGTAATAAATGTATCTCTGTGGGCACCAGGTTCAATATCAAAGTTTTGTGTTTGTCATTTTTTGCTGATTGGACCAACCCAGAAAACAATTCTAGCCCTTTTTCTACATATGACATAAAGGTTTTTTTTGTTTTGTTGTTTCTTTTTTCAAAATATCGCTGAAGATGGAGGAAGGAATAAATGATAGTTGCCTTTCCAGCTGCCATTTGTTTCCACTAGACTTTATATTTAAAATTGGCACCACAATAATAATTGAGATGCTTCTATGTTTTGGAGTCCAGTAGAACCAACTGCCTGTAGTAGGAATCGTGCTTTAATTAACTGAGCACGAGCTTCATTCCATCATTAAATCTCCATTGCTGAAAAAAAAAATATATATATGATTTTTGTCGTGGCTACTAGAAAATGCTTTACAAAAAAACTCTGTATATATTAGGATGCAGGTTACAGCAGCCAAGAGCGAGCGTGAGCTTCCAGGCTGACTGCAGCACATCTGCAGCCGCAGCGCAGCCCTGGTTCCTCACACCGCTCTGACTGGTCTGCCTCCAGTCTCCTCCAGAGGCTGCAGTGGATTTCTTAGCGATACACGAGGATTTCCAGGAGTTTTCTGCCATTTCATTCCTTCAGTGTTTTCTACCTGTTTTGCCATCACCAACCACACGCCTTCTCCTCCTTTTACCGACTTCTTTACAGACTACAGACCAGTTCTCCCAACATCCCCTCACAAAGGCTGGCCTAGCCTTTTCCTTCTGTCTGCTGATGAGAGGTTGAGTCCCTGCAGAGTCTGTTCTCAGCCCCGGAAATTTGTTAAACATCAAGATACTGAAAGACCAGATGGATCCTGACCCTGTAGGACCTGAACTGATGAGCAGCTCCAGCAGCACCAGCAGCAGCACCAGCAAGCATCCAGCCTTCTTCAGACACTGATAAATGCATCATGTAAAGATGCAATATTACAAAAATCACAGATTTGGAATCACCGGCTTCTCTTGCTGATGCTGAAAGGGTCATCCCAGCCAGATTAACACCAATAACACAGCAGGCTCCCATAGTGTTCTCTGATTTTGATGAGTGTTCTTTTTTAAATACGATTTTTTTTTAAAAACTGTTTGGTTTTTTTTAAGGTATTGCCTGTCTGGTATTAAGGGAAACAAAAAAGCTAGGTAACAATTAAATTAGGCTTTACCGTTGTAACTGTGGTGATCATTTTAAGGAGAAATTTTATGCTTTTTTGATGACAGCTATGACACAAGACTCGTCCCACTTTTGGCCCCAGTAAAGTTCACCCACCCCACCATCAAACACCAACGTATTCAGCAAAATGCATGCGGAAATGTCAAAGTGCAATCGCGGAGCGCCACACATGTGAGGTTCTGCAGTGCTCAGGGCTGCAGCCACTGATCCCTCGTGCACATTCACGTTGGCTGAAATCCTTACACGCGACCGGCTCACCTTATCCGTGCCCCTGATCTGGTTACTCTTCTTTGCTGTGGGTGACCTGTGCCGCTGGCCACGGACCGCGTCCCTCTGAGGCTGCCTCAGGAGCTTGTCCACCTTGCAAGTCTTGCGACAGCCCATGCTCTCCTGCTGGACACCGATATGAAAACAGATATCAAGTCAGGCCACGCATCGGTCACATCGCATCTCATTTCCTGTTTGGAACGAGCAGCAACGCACCATGACAGAACAGTTTACATGCTCCTCCAAATGCCTGTCATGCTCAGCAGAGCCGGATGATGTCATAACTCCAGCATGTTCAGATTATAAATATCTGTATTCAGCAGTTACATAATAATGGATGTTGGATTATTGTCAGTAGAGGCAGACAGAAAAGGCAGCAGCTGCCACAGGAGCACAAAGCAGACTAGAAAACCCATCCAGCATATTATTAAATGGCATTTTACTGTACTTCTACTATAAATTTGTAGTTTGAATGTAAAATTTCCTCATCAAGATATTTTGTTTTCCTCAAATGAAAGCAAAGTGCATACAAATATAGGGCTCGTAGAATATGTGTGCAGATTTTTCTGCAGATTTTTTTGGAAGTAGAATATATAAAGATGTAAATATTGAGTGAAGTGCTTCAGCCACCCACTTCTGATGGAGGATACACTCGGCTCCAGTGTAAATGAGGCTGCAGCGAAACATCCAGAGGTCCAGTAGTCATCAGTTCCAGCCCAGTTACCACTGTATCATCCAGAAATGCACACTCATAACAAGACCTTTCTATCCCTGTCAGGTCCAATCAAGCATGCTGCTGCTGTGTTGCCAAAGTCATTCTTTCCATTTTAGGACCTGAGACACAGCTGATGCAGCACACACACAGGCGGAACACCGTTGCTGCTCCTCTGCAGCCCAAATCATGTGAAGCACCAGACTGCAAGGCTCTGCAATCAGCTCTGCAGTTCCTCTCAGTGGCAGAATCAAATTTGGTGCCTGTTAAGTCATTTTCTATTCTGTTATGCAAGACTGCAGGCCATGTTTTTAGTTCATGCTGGCTTTAAGGGGCCGCACGTGCACATAGGAACGCACGCCACTGTGCGAACACGCTCAGGTCCTGCCAGAGATTTATTCTGCTACTGGTGCATGAATAAACACTGACGTCTAAATGAAGGAAGACTAGAACAAGTGCGGTTTTTCACATAGCAAAGGTTGACTAATTAATACAACAGGATAGGGTTAATTTTACGAACCTCCTTCCTCCGCTTTGCTCTGTGGTCTCATTCCATGCGAGTCTTCTGCTTTTAGTGCCCAGTGCTGAAGGCTATTCGATGATTAAAACAAAGGAAGAGTGGAGGGTGTTAAAGGTTTGAGGTAATAACTATAAACATCTGGATGGTCAGCCGGTAGTGAATGGGCCCACAGTAAAAAAAAAAAAAAAAAAAAAAAACAGTTTCAGATGAGCAGAGAGCACAGGAATTATGACTGTGATTATTAAAGTGTGGATTTTGGTGCACACAGCCTGATGATGCTCCACTGCCTCAGCAGGTCATGTTACATCCCAGTCTGGGGGATTCTAAGACATAAAGGACAAGAGATGCTTTTCAGTCCATATTGAGAAAAAATGAGCACTCCCTTACTAGAGAAACTAAATGAAGGGGTGCAAGGCCCAAAACAATTAGAAAAAATAGAAACTGGCCAGCAACACTGAAGCGTCCTTCAAAAATTGGGTTTATATAAATAATCACTTTCCCACCATCAAACACACATTCGCGTTTGGACAAACGTCTTCCTCAGTGTGTGTGAAGGACACTTGTGCTGCAGTCAATATAAAACCTATCCACAAAAAACCTGGGAGGCACGGCCAAAACAAACAAAAGCCTCTAGAAATCCAAATCCACTAATGTGCCCATCCAGGGAGAAAATAAAACACTGGAATCTTGCCTGCCTTCCGAACCATAAAACAGAGAGAAAACAGGAGCAAACAGCCTCTGCACCCCTCCAGAACCGGGACTGCCCCGCAAATTAATTAGTTACACAATAACTCCAGAAAAAACAAAGGGTGTCTGCCACACGCAGCGCCGCACACGCACACGCACACGCACGATTTTGACTGCAAGGACCTGAGCACGGCAGCGCACCCCAGGCACCCCAGGCGAGCCGGCCCGGGCGCGTCCCATTTGAAGGCGTCCTGCTGCTCCTCCGGCCAATCACCAAACACCTCCTGGAGAGCACGCAAGAGAAGAAAGGCACGGAAACAGCGCCCCCCTCAGCCAGGGAGTGATAAACACACCCTAGTGCACAGTCACAAATATCCTGGGACGCAACCTTTGACTTTAGGGTCATAGCAGTCCTTTACCAGTCAGGTAAACCTCCACCACCAGAGAGGCTCTTCAAAACCGAACAAGCAACACAAAGGAAATTCAATTTGATTCAGCTTTATTCATACGGCGTCTGTTACAAACAAAGTGATCTCTAAGAGCTTTGCAGGAAACCAGGGCCTGAACATCAAGAAGCAACGGTGGGTAAAAACAGAGGAGAAGGACAGAAAGAAGAGGCAAACATCAGACATGCAAACGCATTAGTGGGGCCAGACGGCAGGTCAGTGCCCCACTGACCTGTATATTTAATATACTGTATATAGGCAGCAGTAATACAGGGTTACATAACATAATAGGTTCTCTGGAGATCAAAGCCCCTTGGTCTTGTCCCACTGTCAACATTTCCTGTCATTAAAATCCATTCATAGCTTTTTGAGTTATTTTGTGCTTCACTTTCTTAGCTAATCTTGTTTGGTTGATTATGCAGACCTGCAGCACTTCCTGTGTTACTGGTGCTGCAGTAAACACCGTCCCTGCTTTCTTAATGTTTGAAAAAATACTCAAAAATGAGAAATATCTGGACTCATCCAGACTATTTGCTGTTCACTATCATTAATGTGGATTATTTGTGTCATCCTGCCTCACACCCAGTGAGTGCTGGGATGAGATCCAGCAGCTCCAGCTACCCCGATTAAGAAAACAGATTCGTCAGTCGGATACATTCTTTTTTCCATAATTTTTATTTTAAAACACATTTCTCCAAAGGAAAATGTGTGCTTTTAATAATCTATAATTCATCCAGTTGTTGCATTTTTTTTTTTAATGACATTCATCACATACAGATGGTAAATATTCCACAAATTTGGGTAGAGGCACTTTTTTAAGATTTGAAACAAATTTTACTAAAGAGAAATTTATTCTATCTCAAAAACAGTCACCTTGGAGTCTTTATAGTCCTATTTGTATTTTTACTTTATTCCTTAGTTGTAGACTTAGTTTTACAATCACTTTGTTGGAACTACATTTACAAAAGGTCATGTGGAACATACCCTCAGGCGCTATAAAACCTCAAATATAAACAATAAATACAATTACACTAATCACAGTATTTACTACATTTGAATCTGGCATACAAAAGAATATGAAATTTAACGACACTGATACAATCTACACGTCTGTGGCCACTGGCACAGCAGAGAGGAAGGATACGGCTAGTCTGGCCTCGTGTACAGAACTACATCCTCCCCCTTTAATCTACTGCACACAAATTACACAGTACAGTCTCCATGACGACCGATGAAGTCAACAACAAGATGTTGTCAAAAATAATGATAATATTGTTAGCTTTTGAGAAGACCGAGGACCACATCGCAGAGATGGAACTGCTGCGGTTTCTGACCAGCATCTTGAGGGGTGGTGTCCGTAGCGTGTGTGTGTGTGTGTGTGTGTGTGTGTGTGTGTGCTCAGGACCTCCTCCGTCTGGTGGCAGATAGGCAGCAGATCACCAGTCGCTGACGGCAGCTTCTGTCACTCAAACACACCGACTATAATGATGAGTAAAAGGAGGAAAGCGGCAACCCCACACGCGGCGACGCAGAGCCGCTTCTGTCAAACACAACAGAGCAGTCATTCCTGGTCGATGCCAGCAGGGAAATTCACAGAAATATTAAAAGGATGCGTCCCCACAGCCCCAGAATCTGGCTTCACCAGTGTGGGTAAAAGTTAACTTGAACACTACACAAATGCAGAAATGTATACTGTAATATATATGCTGTTGGATATTGTACATCATGAACTATTATAGATCATGTAATCATCCCTATTTCCACAGAAAATAATTAGGTCTTATGTAAAAATATGTATAAACATGTGATTTAGTTGTTTTTTGTTTTTATTTACATTTCAACAGAATTCCAAATTAAAATTCCTGTTTGAACTAAATTTTTTGACAATCAAATAACAGAGAAACCGGAAAAAAAAAAAAGAGGAATGAGAACATTTGAACATATAAGACAGTAGCCTGCAGACGTTTGGGCCTCCCTGGTCAAACTTTCTGCAAGGGGAAGATGAGCTGATCTCCAACAGAGAGAGAAGCAAACGACATTCCCTTTGTGTCTGAAACAACACCCAGGAGAAGTTTGGGCCTCTGCCTAACTAGGTCCTCTCTGCGTCACAGCTGCTTTCTGCAGAAGCCTAAAGCCTTCCGGTTCTTATTTCAGGGATTTTCCTCTTTTCCGTCGCTCTGTGGGTTTCCGGGCCGTCTCTGCTCCTCTGAGGCCTGTCTCCAGATTTCCAGAGATGTTTAGGTCAGGAGCCAGTGAGGGCCACGGCAGCACCTTCAGCTCGGGCCTCTTTAGAGAGCTAGGCAGCGACTGTTGGGGGAGCCCACGGCTGCTGACCCTAACAGGATTTGGATCATAAATTTACTATCTGACTAACCATGAAATCAGCTGACCATCTCCCTTCTGTGTCTGCGTTGTTGCTGGGTAACAGCTGAACATCCATTTTATCCAGGGAAAGACTTTACGAAGACTTTACGTCTTCAGTTAAAGGAATTCTAAAACTATTTTTAAAAGCGTGCTTCAGTGAGGTGAGAGTGAATCCTGCACACCAGGACAGACAGATGGACAGATGGATGGAGAAATGGAGCATTAATGAGGCAGGAGAACGATGAAAGTTCTAAAAGTTTTAAAAGGACGCACAAGAACATGCAAATTATGGTGCAAAAACAGATACACCCGTCGCTATAGTTGCAGTTGTACACAATGGCAGGATGTTTGACTGTCTGACCAATGGATGAGTAATGAATAATGGCTGCAAATTGATAGAAAGAAGGAGGGATGTTTGCTCAGTGGGTTGATGTTGCAGATGAAGCGTTACCTCTCAGACAGGACGTTTAATTAATCCAACACACAGGCCCACGATGAGTGCAATGACAGCCAAGAGGATCAAGAGAGCAAAGGCAAGAATAATGTATTTCTGGGAAGAAGACGGGCAACAGTATATTGAAAGCGTTAACATTTGATGTGTGCATAACATACATTATTAATAACGGTGCAAACCGTGACTAAAACACATACCCGTCGTGACTTCTTCTGCCACCTCACTGCCTTTTTGGTCTCTTCCTTTGCACTGCTTATGTATTCAGCTGCGTTGGACACGTTTGTCTCAATATTGTCCACCATTTCTCCCTGGAGGACAAGGAAACATATATAACAGGAACCCAATAGATCATGTGAGGAGGCCATATATATATATATATATATATATGTATTAGAAGTGATGATGTGTGTTGTTTTTGCCTAAATAGAATAGATTTAAATATGCAGGAGCTGATAAAGAGTAAATATTATCTGTGTATTGAGGGGGCACCTGAGTCTCCACCAGCACGGCCATGTCCATGAACATGGCGTGGAGATCTCGGATGCTTGACTCCAGGCGGATGATGTCCTGGTGGCGCGACTCTATCTCATTCAGGGCCTGACGTGTGATCTGAGAATCTGAGATTATCTGGAAGGAGGAAGGGTGCTTTTTTTAAAAAAAATAAATAAATCAACGTTTGTGCCACTGCTGAGTGTGAAGTGCGTCCCCTCCACCACTAGATGGCGGCAGCAGCAGGTAAAAGCTGAGGACCTACGTCAGAGGTGAAAATGGATGGATTCCCACTCTCCAGCATGTCCTCCAGTTCCTCGCTGGTGGTCACTCTTCCAGCTAAAGCAATAAATAAGAGACAAATGACAAAGATTAAACCGTCATCATCATCATTTAATCCATTCTAATAAATCTAATGAAAACATACATCAGTAATACGTATATATATATATATATTTTAGACAGTTTGAAAAAGAGTGGATCACAAATGTTATATGAATGAACATCTGTCAGCTGACTCGAGTGATAATGATGCAGAGATGGCTGCTGGGAAACTGGGACGTGATTGGTCATCCTGGGCACACAACACCATCAACACACTGCACAACATGTCCGATTTACCTAAAGGCTGAAATGCTGAACTGCTCCTAAAAGGCTTCATATGACAGCAGAGTGTTTCCACAGGCCAGGTGAAAGCATCGCGTTCCCTGTACACCACACCCAGGGCAGAAGCAGGCCACGGATCTTCAGCGCTTGCCTCCATGTTCCTGTGTATATTTCACCCTTTGGTCTGACCATCAGCTGCCAAACTAGAGCTCTTTTACACTGTGACATTAACATTTTCAGCGTTTCATAGTTTTAGATGATAGACTGTGTAGCGCTGATATGAAATGACTGAGATGTATATCTGTTAATGGTCATCTAGTCTTAATGTGCTCAGAAAATGATAAACCGACCAGCAGCAGCAGGAGCCAGGGGTCCCACAGAGGGTCTGAGTCTGTTCTACTTCCTGGCATTAAGACAAGGACGGTGGACTGAGCTTACTCTGTCCATAGTAGATTAATACACCAGGCATGTCTAGAGATATATTTTGATGAAGGCAACAGCATCTGTCAGTACTGATTAGATATGTATATGTGTGTATTACTATATGTAAGAACCCTCACTATAGATTTAACACAAAAATAAGCACCCAGGGTAACCAGAAGGACAATTTTCCCACAGGAAGATCAGAACTACACTGCTGAGGAAACCCAGAAGGATTAGTGGTTGTTAGAGCTGCGTTACAGTTCACAACCATGCTTTTATGATGAAACAGTCGAAACGATGAGCGCTGAAACTCTATAGCAGAAAGGTTTTTTCCTGTTGTACAACAGCTTCCCTTGAGACTCTTACTGTATATCAGCTCTCAGCTCCCCTGAGAGTTGCACGCAGCAACACACACACACACACACACACACACACAAACACACATCACAATCGTTCTAACCCATCAACACACTATAAAGACTTGTACTTCATTAATATCCACTCCTGGGGCAGCAGCAGCAGCAGCAGCAGCAGAGGTCGGGGTTCATATGGAAGGCAGGAGAACTGCTGTTGCGTAGCCCGTTTCCCTGGTGACGCAAACACAGCCAGCCGTCTCCAGTATCAGGCTCTTCCACATGAACTGCAGCCTCTCATTAACGCTGGCCGCAGGGATCTGGGACACCAGCTTTTTTTCCTGCTCACTATCGTTACTCATACGCGCATCATGCACACACACCTGATACAGGCTGTCTTTGCCTACTGTATGTCACAGAAATGTAGACAAACACGGCCATCTTAACCTTTTAGCGTCTAAACTTGGGCTCTGGTCATCAATATTTATTTTTGTCTTTAATTCTTTAAAAAAAATCTCCATGTGCCAGTAAAAGATTTAGAAAATGTACAATTAGAAGGCCTATTTAGTCCAACCGTATCCGTCAAGGCCAACTTCAGTCACAAGTTTATTACACCTTAGACATGGTAATTGTTACACTGGAGTCATTTATCAGACTTGTTCTAAACACACGACGATTAAAAAAGAAGCTTCTTGAGCAGTTTTATGTGGATAAGGCAAAAGAAATCACAGCAGGTGAACAAAGGTCACACATAAGGTCACATCACTTCCACTATTTCTGTCTTCACATCTCATTAGTCTTTTATTCATTACTCATTCTTACTCAGTTACAGTTTTAGCCAATTTTTTTTTTATATTTAGCTGCCGATCCAGCAGAGAAATAATTTACCCCTAGTGCCTAAACTACGTTACTCTTTAAGTCAGTTATCTAGCAAACAACTTAAGCCCTGAAACTCTGACACTAACTTGCTGTCTATTCTCTGATTTTGCTGCAGCTACAGTCTGGTGTTTATAGCCATAGTTGTGTTTTTCAGACTTTCCAGGTGCTTATTCTGATGCCTATAAATTACCCCGGTAGGGTATGAACACTACATTATCACTGTGACTACATCACATTGCTTTATCAATATTTCTTATTATTATTTTAAGTGAAATTGGAAAAATTCAAACGGAAAATCAGCTGACTGCAAAAGGACAGAAAGCTTTGAAAATTCGAATGATCCTGCAGCCCACGTCTGGATGCCAACAGTCAATCAGACAGGAAAGCGGTGTGGTCTGTTTCCTGTGTTAACACAACTTCAAGCTTGCGTTTGTCCACAGGTTAAATTTGCTCTAAAATCAAAACCCTCGTATAAAAACACTCTCGGGGGTCTTTTTTCCCTCACTTACTGATCTCCAGTTGTCGCTGGATCCTTCCTTTGCTTCTTTCCCGAAAGGACACTTGAGTCTCATTGTACTGGGTCATGACATCGACAAACTTCCTGGACAGAACTGTGTGCTGGAACCAAAAAAAAGAGAGGCAGCAGACAAAGGCGTCGGCATACCGAAGCAAACAGCAGAGACAGGCGTCCGCTCGCCAACGAGCGACAATCTCATCGCTAAGGCGCCTGCGACGCACATTAAATGGGACTTTTACAACCCTGTCTGACAGGTGATCGGGTCGCACCATGCTGACCTGGGTTTTCTGGATCCTGAAGTCCACCGAGGCTGCGCTGACAGCATCGTCTCTGGGCATACTTTGCTCCATGGCTGCAGGGACAGTTTCACGTTATACTATAAGATGTATACATATATCACATCAGGGTGGTTTGACTCACATTTCAGTTTGGTTCGGACCACGTTGGCGTTCCCTTTGATGTCGTTGGTCAGGGTGTCCAACTTGTCCTTTGTGTCTTTACAAAATACACAGATAAATCTTCAGAGTGATGTTAAACATAACAAATAAGACAAAAGCAGGAACTGGGTAAAAAAAAAAAGTAGCGAGGTGAATTTCAAGTTCAGGCATTCCTTTACAATGTGGAAATGTCACAAGAAAAGGTGAGGTAAACAGATTATTTCTTATTTAATTAGTTTTTCACATTAATTTCTTTATAATCTAAGACTGACTTCAGGGTTCTTCTTCTAGGCTTGACCACAACCCATTTACCATGTTGTCCCAGAATGCATTGTGCAGACAAAAAGAGGCCATTTTATATGTGAGTTAAAAGACGGAGCCTGATCAAGGGTTACTCCAAGATTCTAACAGTCTAACAAGAGGCTAAACGAAGCCCTTCCAGAGATATGATGTGATCTCTTTCTGAGGAGTTTAACACCAAACACAATGAACCCAGTTTTGGCTACATTAAGGGAAACTGAGGAAATCCAAGCCTGGGAGTTCCACCGAGTGCTGTTTCCTCCGGTTTCATAGATAAATACAGCTGAGTGTCATCAGCTGAATAATGTTTCCTAAGGGAAGCATGCACAAGGTGAGGAGTGGTCCGAGTAGATGACCTTGTGGTACTCCGTGACTAACCTACTGTAGGAGGAGGATACATTATGAACATGAACAAACTAAAATCTATCTGATAAATATGATCTGAACCAGCTTGGTACCTGGGTCTCTGATCCCAGTGACATGCTCCAGTCTCCGTAACAGGACGCTACGGTCAACACATGATGGTCACAACACAGGAGTCGTGTCTTTATACTTATATACTTTATACTTTAGTGTTATCTGACAGACATCCGCTCTAATAAAACTGTCTTCTCTACCAGGCAGAACCCTTCATTATGAATCCAAATGTTACGATCTGACAGGAGTAGGTTCTCAGGGACCTCTGACATGTTCAACACCATAAACCAGAGTTTGAGCAAGGATGACATTAGAGTCGGGTTTACTGAGGGCTAATTGACTCTACTAATATGATAAGGTCATTCCTAAAACGGTCATTTTCAGTATCCAATATGAATATTAAAGTAACCCACAAGAATTAGACAAAAAAAAACACACGTCCTGATCCATTCAAACAGGCAGTAGTTACTACACTGACTGCATCTTCTTTATTATGAGCCACAAAATGCACTTTAATGAACAATACCAAGTTTATGTGCATTTTCAGATGTATGTTTGATTCATGTTTAAGATACATCAGTGAATTCATAATTATACGTACAGTTGACATTGATGGTTAGCAATATAACTACTGAATATATCAGATTGTGAATATAACTATTCCTAATCTTTGAATATCTAAATAAAAATAGTCATAATCTTCTATAATTCAATTTAAATTTACTTTTTTATTTAATGTCTTGTCAACTGCAGACCTCCTCAGAGATTAGTTTCCAGAAAGTGTTGTTTTTTTTTAGGTTATAAATTAAAATTTCACAACATCCACTGTTGGCTGAGGTATCACCACAGACAAGCCTTAATACACACACACACACACACACACACACACACACACACACACACACACACACACACACACACACACTCTTACTGTTGTCTGGGTGGGGTGCCGACAGGATCATACTGTGGATCTTCTTCACTTCATCAACTTGGTGGGATATCTTGTCAATGAGACCACGAACCTCTTCCACCTTAGACAAAGATCGCCTCATCTATCAATCTCAGATTTTCACACACACACACACACACACACACACACACACACACACACACACACACACACACACACACACAAAAGCTACATAAATGAATATGTAGATGAGGCCCACCCTTCTGAAGAAGCCCTCCATGAAGCCATCAGCGTCCAGCGGGACAGTGACGTCCCCCTCCACTTGTGTCCTGCTCTGTGCGGACAGAAAATGAATCGTGTGTCCGAGCGACTTTAATATTTAGTCACGTTTCTGTGTGAAGGTCAGACACTTACGGCGTCCACCAGTTCAGCCAGTCGATCCTTCATTACACCAATCAGCTGGCCCCCCGTCCTGCTGGAGGGCTGGCCTCGGTGGAAGGATGGCTGGTCGGGGGGGCTGATTCAGGGCTCCCCCTCCGGTTAAAGATTCAAAGCACTTGCAAAGACACGTCTAAGTTTGTCTGACCAACAGGATCCGGGACGGACTATCGGTCACAGCGCATTGGCATGCCGAGGGTTTCTCATGTTCAATCACAACTCTGAGGTTGGGCGGGAAGCCCACAGGGTTACGAGTGCAGGAAAAACAGAGATAGAAGTCTAAAAGTTGAGTTTAAAAACACATGTTGCAAGCGTAGAGTAAAAACAGAGGGATGCTGGTAGAGGTTACATGCTGTAGTTTGGGCTTTGTGATCAAAGCCTGGATCCGTTGAGGATCGAGAGCCAAAGGCCCCGCAGTTCGTTGTTATCCTTTGATCTTTTTCTCCAGATTGGTTCTGGCAGCATCAGCGGACCTCGGGGATGTCTTCCTGCAGTCAAGATGGCCGACAGGAGGCGCCGCCACATATCCAGTCCATCAGAAGGCTGAAGTTTGTTAATCAGCGCTTGATCCCGGAAACATGACTAAGCTAAAACAAAAATAAAAGCTTCAAAAACACATGCATTTACACATTTTATAGATTTTGACGTATTCTGACTGGTTAGTTGTTAGCTAAAAAAGTTAATTAAAAGCCTACAATAATCATTAAATTATAAATATCAACGTTTTAAAGACAAATGTGACACACATTCATAATAGGACTGAAGAACAAGATTATTATAATTACTATTATATAATTAAGATTTAAATAAACTGAATTCTCAAATTAAATAAACTGAGAATTGATAAAATGAGAATTTGCACAACCCAATAAAGTGCGTACGTTTTTAGATTACAGTTGCAACACGCACACACGGTCATAACGAATGTCATGCTTTCTTTCACATTAGCATTGGTAAATATTTTCTTATGTTAACAGTAAAAATAAAATAAAATAAAAGAAGGTATTGTAAATTATTGGTGGTAGAAGAGCATCTCAGCAAAATGGCATTAATTCCTACCGGTCGCGTCGGATCTTCAGGGACTTTTAACACCGGTAACTCTGGTAAAAGTCATCCTGGAAGCCTCCATGTGTACAGAGAAATCTGCATTAGACAGAGCTCAATTCAGAAAGAAAAACAAGCAGGTCTAAAAGAATTAAAAGGACTGGATGTGACATCCATGAGTGTGGACAAACGTCCCCTCTGCTGCTGCAGCTCCACCGCGGTGACTCTACTCCGGGATACGCCTTTCCTCTCACCTCTGCCACCTCTCTTGTTCCTCCGCACCTGGGGGGAGAAACTAGTCCGGCGTTACCGTCATTCGACCGCGCAGCATTGTGATAACATAAAACATGATCCTCTTGAGGACGGAAAAAACATGGGAAAATACTACCCCGCCTAAAAGAAAAGCCTGTACATCCTGTTTGGATGAATTAAATACATTTTAGTTTGACTTTAAACGCACCACCAGAACAAGTATGAATAAATAATACAGAGATGGGCAATACTGTATGAGCCGGCACTTTGAAGTAAACGGTTCGAGGCCTTTATGCTTGAAAAAAATAGTTAAACTCCTTTAAAAATTAAAGTATCTGAAAAAAAGAACCTAAAATACATTTAAAGCAGTTCAACGAAAGGTGGCTAAGTTGCAGCAAAACGACAGATGAAAAGCAAATATATCATAAACCAAATTTGATTGCTTCAAATTTTAGAAGTTTCTTTGTTAATAATTTTATGTGTATTAAACAATTATTCGTAATATCAATAATAAAGTTGAGGGGAAAAAATGGCAAAGAACAACATGGGAGTCAAACGAACGACTCCTGTTTCCAAGCAGAACTAAACAGCAGTTTCGCCTCTGTCACCACATGATGGCGCTGTTTATCCAGCTACATAAAGATTCACCTCAGCGGCGATCCTGGGCAAGGAAAAGAGCAAGAAAATACCAAGCGTGGTGGATCATTTTAATTCATAGTGTCAAAGGGTAGCCAAGGCTCAAGACTCGGGCTAATTCAGTAAATGTGTGTTTGTCAAATTTAATTTAGTTCAAGGACTAATCTATATTGGTCAGATTATTAGGCAAGGTCCTTTTATTTAAAAATATTACAACTAAGAACGCAAATTTTCAACTAAATATGGAATACAATTTTAACTCATGTTTACCCGCGTAAAGCGACAGTAGAAGCCTGTCCCCTGGTGCCTTCCAGCTCTAACCAAAATAACCAAACGAGTCCTGAGCCTCAACGGCGAGATCTGACTGCGTAAAAGTTCGCGCAAATTCCAAATTGCGCCATCCTGGACTAGCTTTTACGCACAGCCCCACAAACCCCTCTCCTCATCCAAAACATGACATCACGCGTTTCAGTGCACGTCCAGCCCAGCAGACCAGTCCTCCCTTACCACTCTGCACTAGTCCACTCAGCTTGTAGATGCTGGCGCAGGAACCCGAAGAAGGATCGGTGCTGGAAATGAGATCACCGAATTCTGCGTGGAAGCAGAAGTAATTTGTCATGAGAAAACTAGTTGTGAATTTTGTCGGGCCCATGCCAGGACATTAACACCTTCACGTCTGTGTTTATCTACATGTTTTGGACATATGGACTAAGACTCTAAAGTTTCCACGTTCTTCAAGAGAACCATGATCGTCTCCTTCTGGATTTGTTTGAGAACCTAAGTGACCTTTTTCCAAAAAAAAAAAAAAAAAAAAAAAGAAGAAAAAGTGTGTATATTTTCCAAAAGTTATGGAATTTTCTCTGCAGATTTACCTTTTTACAGCTTTTGTCTCGTGTATGAAGGTAAGGCTATTGGGACATATTTGACAAGCGTGTCTCATTAACCTTTCACGGGCTTTACGTGCACATTTGATGTTTCCACAGGTTTGTTCAGAAGTGCTGCAATCTGCAAAGCATCCAGGTAGTCCCGACTGTTTGTAAAGGCTCTAGTTTTTTCCATCCCTGTTTACCACGTTTGGATTAAAGATGTCAACAACTTTTGGAATATGAAAAAAGAACATTTGTCAGCAGAGGCTTCACCACTTAGCTGACACTTTTAATATCTTTTAAGTCAAAGAATTAGTTGATTTTCTAATAATTCGTTTTATTTTCTACACTTTTTCATTTGTCGTCATCCAAGGAAAACAGGTTTTTGAAGCTGGAAAGTAGCAAAGATTGAGAAATCATTAAACTTCATTTATTTAAAGTTCACTAATGTTAAAAATGTGTGTTTGATTATAACCGCCAGTATCGTTAAGTCTGATCTCCCCCAAATAGGAAAACTGGTGCTAATATTAAGTAAATTTAGGGGGGGAAATCCTTTTCTGGGCGCGCGTTTACCCGCGATCTCTCCATCCAGGTCTGCAGGTCTTGGCCACGGCCTCACATTACTGGCCTCTGGATGCCGTGGACGGAATCCACGAACTCTGGGACCAGATTGGAAACAGACCAGGTTATGTTAACGGCACCATAAGTATGTGCACGCACACACACATACACACACACACGCACACACACAGGCAGCCTGCGTACTCTCAGGAATGCACCACTTACATGTCTGATTGCTTGCTGCATGGTCTATGATTGTTTTACCATCCACCGCCCACAGCCACCGTGCTTTTCATGTGTCCTGAGCTTCTGTGCTGTTACTGTTCAATGCAAAAGATCTACGCTGTGGAGGATTTAAAGGATTTAAAGAGATAAGAATGACATTGTTTGGATAAGCATTTGTTTTATAAGTTGCAGGGGGATCAGGTATAGACTTGATTTGATGTGTGGAGTCACTCGGGCATGAAGCGTGCGCTCAGCTCAGCATCATTCTGTCTCATACCTGCAGACCACGTCCCTCTTGTTGTCCTCCTTTCACCATGTCCTCTGTTATGTGTCCACATAGGTGTGAACCGCTCTTGTTTTCTCTCCACTGTCTGTTGTCCAGCTGTCAGAATCCACAACCACACTGTGCTCCCTTCCTCCCATAACTCTTCCTCTGTGTATACCAATGACTCTGCCTACACTAACATTTCTGCGACAGTAGGTGAGCACTCAGTCCCGGCTCGGTTGTCCCGACAGTTTGAGCCGAGTGTGTCGCAGCCGGAGGCGTCTTATCGATACGCTCGGCCGCTCGCTGTGTTTGCGTCAATGCTGCGTCGGTTACGTTTGCATACACAAGTCGTATCTGACCCAGTGATGTCATTTTAAATCAAATAAGTGCTTGATTATTTTTAGAATGTTTAATGATCTAAGATTAATACAGATATAACCATATGTAAATTATACATTTTAAGGGCATTACTGGCCTTGCTGTTAAAACAAAGATAATTGAATTGTTGCCAAGTGTTAGTCTTCCTCGTGACATCACATGCGTTGAGTCAAAAGTACAACATTTACGTCTGACATGTAGTGAAGCGGAGTTTAAAGTCACAACTGCAGTAAAAGGACAGACACAATACTGCAAAGACGTGGTGAAGTTCTGTAGCTAGTGTGTTAATGTACACAATTACATTCATAATTAAAGGAACAAAGGCAGGGAGCTGTTTTCCCTCAAGTATTTATAATCCATCATTAATTAATGGGATTCTGATGTGAGTGAAGACTTTTTTTAGTCCACAAAACACTTTGTGAAGATGGTGTTTCTCAGCTCGGTGTCCTGAGGAAAATATGAGCAACTTTCTTGAAGTACTTAAACACTGACTACACACTATTGATTTTTCTGTGTAAAATAACAGTGTTTGCATGTGTGTGCGTGTGTGTGTGTAGATATTGTTGAAGGAATGGTGAACAAGGGTATATTTCTCGACGGAGATAACGGCGGAACCTTTCTTCACTTTGGAAGCTACCAGAATTCCTGCATCAGCGACCCAACCTTGTGTGGTCCCGAGGGTGAGCGAGCTGTTGTTGTGCAGATGAGAAGGATTTTCCGTCTGTTTGTGAGTGACAGTCCCTCTTTCCCTCCCTCCCTCCTCAGGGATTACCTTCTCCTTTTTTTGGAAAAACCACGAGACGGAGTCTCGTTTTGCTGTGGCTTCTGGGGGGAAGGTTATCTCCAATGGCTTCTCTGTCTACACCAATCCCTTCAGAGGATACGTGGAGTTTTACACTCGAGGCAACAACCACAGATGGAAGGCCAACATCAAAGTTCCAGGTGAACTCGTTTCACAGAATGGAGACGTTTTATCCAAAATGTGTCACATTTACAAAGCAGTCTTTGCTCCTCAAGCTGCTTTTGTAACTTTTCGCACAGTTTTAAATGTTGTTACGTGCTCAAAGTCTTTAATTTCCCGTGTGTGACCTGAGAGCGACGTGTCCTCGTCATCAGACATGCGTTGTGGCGTGTGAGCAAAACCTCCGGGGGAAACGCTGATGTGCCTATGAGCTCACAAATGAGCCCATATCCAACAACACATATGGTTTAGATTCCAGAATGTGACACGCGCGTTGTTGCTCTTCGGTGTGCTTTCACACAATTGTTGTCTTTTGGGATTAAAGTCAGATCATGATTTATTTCTACCGCTTAAGATGCTTTTGTTTGAGCAATTTCAACTATATTTAGACAAAAAGAGAAAGTTTTCTTCTTTCCAACTTGAAAAATCAGCTTTAATTACCGATCTAATGAGCCGGTTTGTGGTGAATGTTATTCATCACGTGTTTGATTGCGATGCTGAAGACGTCACGCCTGCTAAATTCTACAGTCCTAAATCCAGTAGTTCCTTTCCATTGCCCAAAGTTTGGTTGAGGATTGATGGACTGACTGTGCATTTGCAGAAAATGTCTCTTCTATAAATCCCACAGAAAGATGCCTAAACAAATCTGTTCTTAGCGCTGCAGCTGGATCTGTTTGCTTTGGTGTGAGACTAAACTTGACTGAGAATCCGCTGTGCGTGACTCAGAAGATAAAATCCATAACAAATAGGATCCAAACTCACTTCTTACCTGTCAACACAGACAGATTTAAATCACGTGAGGTAAAATAGTTTGGGTTTGTTCTCGTGGTTCTAACAGCTTCCATGTGAATGATGTGAATATAACGCACTGGGGCGATGTTGTCGGTTATATGGTGGCTAACCAGTGTGTCTCCCCTCATTCAGGGCCTTATTGGACTCATATTCTCTTCACGTGGACTCAGACCGATGGTCTGAAGGTCTACATCAATGGAACCTTCACCACTGGCGATGCTACCGGTGGCAACGTCTCTGAGATCTACGGCGACCCTTACCCTGACCTTCTCATTGGAACGGGCAACAACAAGGCGTACGGCCATTACGTGACGGGGGCCTTTGACGAGTTTGTCATTTGGGAACGGGCTCTTTCACCCAAGGAGATCTTCCTCTACTACAGCGCAGCCACAGGTAGAAGAGCGCCACGCTCCCATTTTCACTGCTTTCCACCAGCCTCGCCATTACATTCTGTTCTAGAGCAGCCACGAGTAAGAGCAGCAGTTCAAAACTGCAAATTCCTTCATAAAAGGATTTGGTGATGTAAGTGTGAAGGTCCACATAGTTCTTCCTTATAAGTGTAGATGCATGTGGGGGCGCAGGGGGCAGATCGCTTTGATTGAGTGTGACGCATTGTGACAGGCAGACTGCTTCAGTTCTCACTGCTTACTTGATTTGGACAGTCAGAAAGCTCAGGAGGACAGGGGGCTGCGTGAAAACTCCAAATCTGAAGTTTCAAGGATTCAAGGATTCAAGGAGCTTTATTGTCAGACTGGTACACACTTTTCACATGAGACAGGACGAACTATCACTCTCAAGGTCTCAGTTAGCCCAGTAGATCTAAACTATGTTGTTGCAGGTATACAAAGAGACATAAAGCTAGTCTGAGAGGTCTGATGACACCTTTGTGGGGCGAGACCCATTCGTTTCCTTCACAGGGCCTGTGACACACGCTTAGATCATCGGCTGGTGCCCCGCTGCCTTGATTTCCTCTGTCAAGTCATGACCCAAAAGCAACATATTCCACAGACTATCACCAGATGCAACGGGCCTTACTGTTATGGTTACAGAAGATGAGGGATGCTCCAGACTGATACCTCTGATTTCTGTCCATTTATGGACATTTTCTGGTAGCTAGTTAGCGCTGCTTTTATGAAATGACAACAAAGACGTAAAATGAATCTTAGCATTGCACAGAAGCGCGCGGCAGACTGGTATGCGGCCTTTTTGTCCCCGTTCATATGCAGCTTATAATCTGTCTGCTTCCGTGACTTGGCGTGGCCCAACCTCGTAAACTCTGCAAGGCCGTATGTTGATAAACTCCAGCGACTCTGCAACGGCGTCACGACTTCAACGGGGGACCGAGAAAGCGGCAGAGATGCTTCTCAAATTTCAAACAAAAGATTAAACCTTCTATAAACTCCTTTATATATATATGCTACTGTTGTGGCCTCTAATTTATTATGTTTTATTGTACTTTCTCTAGGCCAGGAGGTGCTTTCCACCACAGCCGCCGTCTCGAATGAAGTCACATCAACTACACCAACACTTGTGAGTCACCAACAATAGCCGCCAGAAATCCACTTTTTTTGTCATCATATATCATTTCTGCTCATCACCAACTTTTATTATAGGATAACACTGACGGGAGTAAATGCAAAAACAATTATTTAAGTGTTTATTCAATGTTGCTATCACACATTTGATGTTTGTGAGTGAAGAAACTGTTCTGTAGATCTTGACTCAGATATTCCAGCTGATTTTGACCTTTAGGTCACCAGGCGATTAACAAATAATCTTCTTTAAAACTTTATTACAGAGAACAGGAATTATTTTTCAGGTAATTATGCCAAGTTGTCTGAAAAATCTAGGCAATAAGATCACATGATAACCGGAGCCACGGCTTCCAAAAATTCTACTTTTGACTCATCAATCCCCCAAATCCTTGTGGGTAATCTGCTTATGTATGGTTATAATTTGTTTTTGAGGCTTTTTTTTTTTTTTTGCTTCAAAATGATGTAATTGGTAATATTCAACCTGATTATTAATGGAATACATTTACTTTGTCACATAGTCAAGAAGTGTTGAGCAGATTTTTTTTCTTCAGATGATTGAAACTACATCTACTCTTGATGTGGATTATCTCCGTCCAAGTATAAACTTTACTGAAAAGCTCCAAAGATGATGGTTTCAAACAGAAAAAAGAATCCATATATGAGGTCATAGTAGACAGAGATAAAAAGTGTGTTTTGCCACATTTTTGGAAGTTTTCGGGTAATAAATGGAATAGGCGTGATCGCGCATACTTCGCTAAACTGCCTGTTTATTCTGGAGCTCGCCGCCCTCTGACACGTAGCTTCATTTGCTCTACTATGTGATGTTTCTCCAGAGGTCCACAGAGACGAGTCCCCCTGGGGTCCCCAGTCAGCCTGAGGAGCTCCTGAGCTCCCAGGACCCTCAGTCGGTGTTGGGCTTCCTGACGGAGCTGCCCAACAAGACTATTCCCCACAACACCGCCAACAATCTCACACAGGTCTTGGAGCAGAGTTACACACACACACACACACACACACACACACACACACACGCAGAGGAACATGTGTACATGAAACACCAGCCTTACACTGTCCACTTTTCTTCAACCCAGACCTTTCTCAGAAGTGTGGAAGAAGTGCTGTCCTCTCCAGTGGTGCCGGAGGTAAATGAGTTCACGCTGCTCTTGAGCAACCCCAAATATGACACAATGCAAAATATGCAATTGGCCCGACACCTAAGAGATCCATGAGATTCTAACGCGGCTGCAAATGGGGCCAGAAGTACAGGCATTTCCAGGGAGACAGTGTGCCCGTCCAGGGCTGGAGCACTCGGTGTGTGTGAAAGCACGCCTGCTGCCTCTCTGCACCAGCCTCTGCACTCATTCACACAAGGAGAAGGATGTTCTGGCCACGTGTGCAAACGAGGGACAAACGAGCGTTCGACAAACGAGCCGAAACAGATGTCCGTGTATCAGGACGCAGAATGTGGACGGCAGATAAAGGGCTCGTCAGTAACTTCTCAGCTCAAGTTCACTTTTGCTCGCGAACCTTTACTAAATTTGTGGACCGTCGACCAGGTCATGTCATTTAATTCACAACATTTTTACTATCGTGACAGCAGCGGGACACAATCGAGCATCATTGTTATACACAGGTTGAAGCCAGACGAGTGTTTTCCTCCTGGGAAGACACATTTAGCATTCCTGAACTTAGCAGTAAAGTCTTGTTTAATGTGAACCAAAACATCCAGTTACTCAATTAAGAAACATCCAGGTTTTGCTGTTAGCTAATAACTCAATGTTCAAGAACTCCCTGGACAATTAATGAGTGGACTGTTATTACGTCACGTTTACTAGACTTCAGTCTCATTGGGGGTTTTTTTTTGTTTTTTTTTAAATGCTTGACAGTACCCAAAGTTTAGTTAGTTGGCTGGGTGGATTCAGCGTATTTTCACATCGGAATTTAACTTTGTTTTCTGTAAATGAAGTCCATAATCAATGTCAAGACGTTTGTCCCGACCTGTTGCCTGGCAACAGGCTGGAGTAGCTTGTGTTTGAAGGGATGAACGCCGTGCCGACCTCCTGTTCGGAAACCAGCCTGAAGCCCGGTTGTGTGTGTGTCGCGCAGCAGTCCACGGTGGTGGCCAGTGGTCTGATCGAGACCGTGGACAGAGTGATGGAGCACATGGTGAAGAACCTGGAGCCCAGCCCCAACTCGCTCATCTCCCTGGGAGGAACCTCTTTCGTTGCAGGTCAGCTCTCCATGAGGTGACTCACTGGCTGTTTGTCACGCCCTTGTGTGTGTGTGTGTGTCTCTGTGTGTGTGTGTGTGTGTTACAGAGTCGCTCCTTTGGCACATCTGCCTGTGATGCAGGTCTTCTGCCTTAATCCCCTTGTTTGCTCATCTCATAAGTAGCTCTTATTCTCGACCTTTTTCCTCCTCCACAGATTACTCTCTGATGAAATTCCCACAGAAATACAACCTGCTGCATTACCGCTTCCCCACAGAGGGCAAGAACTACATCTCAGTGCCTGGAGAGGCCCTCACCATGAGGTGTAAGTGACCCTTCTTGAGTTATTACTGAATTAGAAGCAGTAGCTTCTTGAGGTCGATCGTCTGAGTGCTGATAAGTCGTGCTCTGACTCTGCCAAGGCTAAATTGTCTGGCTGGGGAGGCTCTTGTTGTTGGCGGAAAGTTTATTATGCTCACTCACACGGCGCCGTGAAGATCCAGGCACGACTTTACTGGTGCAGCGACGGTGTTGTTCACCTGGCAGCACTCTTTCTCTACTTTCTGCTGGATAAAATGCAGTTGCATATTTATGGACATTGATCAGGAGGTGTTGCTCATTATTAGCTGCTCATGCACGGCTAAATCGATCAAAATGATGCGGATCTCTGCGGCCGAGGACACCCAGACGCCTGCACCTGCGGCAAATACTTTTAAGAACTCCGGAGTCGTTAGTCTGACGTGAAAGGACCTAATATGGAGGGAAATGTGTGAGGAATGTTTCAGCACCTTGTTGAAGTGATTATGAAGAATAAAGGCGGCTCTAAAAACCAAACCCAGGTTGAGCCAGTCGAGGGGCCGGTGAGGGGATACGTGACCAGCAGGGACCAAGTGATCCGAGATCCTGTCTGCCCAAACCTCCCCTCAAAGGGGGGGTTTGAGGTTCACCCCCTCTTATAATCCCTTCGGGACGCCCTGTGGGGCCAGCTGCTCTGGAGTCTTTTGTGGAAAGTTCACATTCTTCTCCAGCACCCGCTGCACAGTTGACATTTGCCAACTTTTGTAGACAAAATCAGCGGTTCCGGGGCAGAGGAGGGCTTTGATCAGAGGAACAGGGCCATTAAGGATTTCCTCCAATCTCATTGTTTATCTTGCCTCGCTGAGGTGGGACCAGGCTGGATGATATGTCAGATTAAGGGAACGGAGAGCGAGGGCGTCGACTTGACCTCCTGTTGTCCCGAGAAGGTTTCATAAGACTTCCTGGCATCCACCTGACCCCTCGCACTCTTCCACCTTCTTGTGACTTCGGGGCTGGCCCATTAGCTCACTGCTGCAAGGGGCCGCTAATTAAGTTTCAGCCGTCCTGAGGTTTCTAGCGGCAGTGTCTTACATTCCCAGGCCCACGTCGTTCATGTTCAAATATGTTGTCTGTGTTCCTCAGCTCAGACCACCATCGTTGGCCTCTACTACCATAACATGCACAGCTACTACACAGAGATAAGCCCGATCAAGACCAGGTAAGACAACTGGATAAAATGTCAGTTTTTACCCAGATAAACTCGACTTTCATCCATATCAAAGCATCGCTCGTCTCTCTCGTCCACGGCGAGCTAACAAATCTAATTATCTGGCTAAAAGAGTCATCTGCGAGTCAAGGGGACATCTCCCTCAAGCTGCTCACTAGTCTTTTTCTAACGTGCACATCTTGGACTGTGAACAGTAAAACAAACAAGCTGCCCAAAAATGAAACCAAAACATGAAGTATTTATTAACTTTATTGCTTTAACTACATTAAAACGTCTGCTTAATGCCATGTTTTTGTTGTTTTTTTAAGCATTGTTCAATCATGAATTCTGACAGTGCTGACAAATGGGCTCCTGGACCAAGGACAGATTTTTATTCACTTCTGAGCCCAGTTAGGAAAAGAACACACAGTAGTTTTGGATGGAAACGCTTCTGACAGCTATTTTACATTCACACAGAGATGTTTATTACAGACTCAGCGAGGTTCATGTGTTACTCCTGGAAGTGACTTTGGAAGAAGCTCTGAAACATTCTTGCTTTCTTCAATAACCAAAGATAAGTTCAAAACAGGGGGGAAAAAAAACTTGCGCCCTTTTGTTCTTCCTGTGTGGTGACACATCCATCTGGGCTCAGACGCTTCCTGAAGCAGGGCACAGTTGGAGCCTGGAGCCTGGAGCCTTGAGCCTGGAGCCAGAGTCTTATCTTTCTGGGGGCTTATCTCCCATCTCTCAGCTCAGCCTCCGCTGACTGATACACCCACCCTGCCCTTAGTGCCACACGTTAGCGCCAGGCTCATGTCCCACCGCTGGAACCGGCTGGAGCCTCTCGCGTGCGTCAGTAAACCCTGAAATATGCAGTGGTGCGTTTGAGGATTGAGAAGCGCTACCCTCGTATGATGACGAAGACGGGACACTTTCAAGTCACTTGAAAACCCGTTAACGTGATCCTGCCATTTTTCAGTGCAGTTGGCAGTAAATTTTAGGGAAAACTGCAATGTTTTTCCTGACCTTTCTGTCTTTTGTCCTGTCAGAATTAGTAAAGCTGCAGATTTCAAGGACCATAAGATCCAGGTAGCGAGCTGTCTCATCTCTCTGAAGGTGGAGCCCTCGCCAGCCTTGTCAAGCAGCCTCCTCGGAGGACCGCTAATCAAAATTGTCCTCACCCACATGCTGGTAAGTCCTACCGGTGGAATGTCCCAGTTTCCTTGCGTATGTGATAGCCAGCGTTTATCTGTCTGTTTGTCTGATAGGAAAATAACTTGAGTTATAAACGGATTTTAATGACATTTTCAGGAAATGTTCTAGGACCAAGGAAGGGTTGATACATTTTTGGTGCTGCTCCAGATTCTCTGGGGACTTTGATCTTTGATCTTCTTTGATCATGAAGCAACCTACTGTTATCTTAGCTTTTATTGCTGCTGCCTCTACGGTGACCTTGGCGGAGGTCTGCGCCCTCTGAGCGCTTTCCCAGTTTGCCCTTTTCTGAGGCATTGTGGGAAATTTAAGTGCTCTTCCTGTTCCCAGTCATGGCCGTTGGGTGTGGGACGCCTACCTTATCAGGGGGAAGAGGCCCACAGTTTGACTGTGGCCATGGCAACACAAAGCCATCATTGGGCTCCATTAACTCTATTTTTGGCAGCATCTTATGCAAGATGAGCTTCGTGCAGCTGGCTCCTCAGCATCTGCCTGGCTTTCATTAGCCTCGTGGCACATGTGGCCACCAAAAACCAAACTGACTGGCGGCATTTTGAAGACTCAGTCGCTTTTTTTAAAGCCAGTTTTCCGCTGCAAGTGCAGATGAAGCTCATCATGGGAATTAGCCGAACAATGCGCCCTGCGCGGCGAGGTCTTGTACGCGGCCCATCGCGCTCACGTGAAAGATGTCGAGGTTTTTCTTGCATCATACCAAGCTGCATTCCTGAAAAGATTAGCGCAATGTTTTCTGTGGTTTTATAATCAGTTGGAGCTGAGGATTCCATTTCCCATATGTCTTTTGGATGCTAAACTGAGCCGTTAATGAGCATGGCTCTCTCATAACGGGACGATTCTGCTTGTCTCTTTTCTAGACAATGGCTTTAATTGTTTGATTTCAAACTTTTAAGTATGGCTGCTTTTAAAAAAAAAAAAACAGTTTTACCAATGCAAAAGCGAACGAAATTTGACTCTGCGTGTACATCCGGAAACACTCGAAAAAGCACTTTTTATAGAACGTTCAATAGATTTCGTTCAATAGATTTCGCAGCAGTAAACACTCCTAAGTGTCACGACCCTTTGTTTTAGCACGCAGTGTTCTCGTTCGGCTCAAGGAGTTCCTGTTTAGTTCTGACTGACTTCACCTCTGAAGGAAGAAGAAGAAGAAGAAAAAATCATCTTTCTGTAAATTCTTTCACCTCTGCCATTGTGAACGGTCTGTAACTCAAACATGCACATCCTGCTTGGGGCGCAGTGGGAAAGCGCCTTTCGGCTTCGCTGTGGCCATGCGTCAGATGGTGCTCTAAATTTAAGAGCTGCGTTTGGCTGTGCGCTCCTGCCTAGAGAAATGGTTTTCTAAATGTTTTTCTAAAGCCGTAACTGGATTTAGTCATAAAGTGGCTATTTTTGGAGTTTGGCAGCTGCTGGATACTTATCACCTTTGCTCTGAGACTGAAGGAGCACCTCCTCCAGGATAATGTGGAAGACCTTTCCCATGATTGTTTATGTCGCTCTTTACTGCCTGCACAAGTTCAATCTCAAAGATGTCCTGGAATGGCACTGCTTCATTGTCGGTGATTTGTGCCTCACCTCAGAGAGCAGACAAGCACGCAGCGACTTCATTTAAACCTTGTGAGGCGGCTGGGGAGGGGAGTGTGTTTTCTGTCTTCTCCCTGCTGTCATGGTTACAACGGGGCCTGTGTGCCATCTCACGCACTGTCCAAACAGTCACGCTCACGTCTCCGTCCCGCATGTCATCCATTTTCGCTATCAGACACCTACTGCGATAAAAGGCGCCGTGCGGCGGAACGATGGAGCGCTGTTGTGGCACAGCTAAGAGTCATCGGAGGTCATGTGATTGCGCGCGAGTGACCTTACCGCCGTGATTGATGCTGACTGAAACAGCTTGCTGAGGTCATTCCTTTCCCAACAAAGTCAAATGGGAGTCACACAGCCGCCATCGCATATTGAATAACCAGGGGAAAGAAAGGTGCAAAGGGGCCCCGCGGCAGCACCTGAGGCTGAGCAGTAATCCTGTCTGCGAGGGACGACAAATAAATGTCTTTCTGAGATAACGCGCAGCGTTTCATTGGCGTCTTTCTTAGGAAAGTTAAACAACGTTTTAGAGCAGCGGGAAACGGGGCTGTTCCTGACATGAGTAAAGTCGGTTTCGGGGGCCTCTGCAGGTACGGGACCGGTCAGGTTGCTATCAGGCCGCCGCATACTTACGCTGTGTGCTTTCTCACGCCGCTCGCGTCAGGTGTGGAACGGATGCTGGCTCCGTCTGTGATTTATCGCCGCTGTCTGGCTCAGATTTACAGTTGTGAATGAAGAATAGAAGGAAAAGAGTGGGAGGCATCAGAGTCTGCAGTTAAACATTAATGTAAAGATGACAGTGGGACTCCACCTCCGTTCAGGGGCGCAGCTACTCCAGGGACAACAGCCTTTTCAAGCTCAATGCTGCTTTTAGAAGAGTTTATTGCTTATTAAAAAGAGTGAAGGCTAGCTAAACAAAGAGCTGCAGGTTCGCTAAAACTTACCTGGAATGTGTGAATGTATTGTGCATCATTGGTAAAAACTAGATTTGTAAAATCAGCGGAATCCAGGCTAAAGTGGATGTAAAACTAAAGCGAGGACTGCCGTCATCCTGCGGTGGTCACGCCATCTGTTGTTGGTCTTCATGTGATGCGTTGCTCTTATTTTATGATTATGGAGTTCAGATTGAATCAATATGGATGTTCAACAGTCAGGCATGGCTTTTATTACATAAAGTTTCAAAAAAAATGAAAAAGAAATTAGTTCTTGAGAGGAGTAATCTATCAGCAGGATGGAGGAATTCCCTGAGTTGATGACAAGCATCTTCTTTCACATGAATGCAGACAGATGGAGGAGAAAACAAAACAAGGTGTCTAAAGCAATGACAAGCTGATCAAATACACACAGTTACTATGGCAACACTGTGTTGACTACAAAAATAGAATAAAGTAATACATTTATAATTCTTTTATGTTATGATTGTTATGTAATTATGATTGATATCCGCTTTTTATCCTTATGTTATGGAATTGCGTCAGATCTGGGTGTGCACTGCAGGGAGGAAGGGGACACTTTTACGCACTTTTTGGGAGTTTATGGACGTTCTCGAGCGGTTTGTGTGTCAGGTCTAAAGGCTCTGGCCAGTAACCGCAAGTTTTGTGAAGTTTTTTCAGCTTAAACCAGCAGACTTTATCAATCTTTACCTTCAACATAAAGAGGTTTTCCGTCTCAGAAGAGGATGGAAAGTTTGGTGGGAACTGGGGAGAGCAGTGGCGTCACAAAGGATGG
>BJFM01001995.1:1975-43565 GCA_016586285.1 Arothron firmamentum | reverse complement strand
GGGGGGCGCATGGAAATGATTACCAGCCATTTCTGCAAATCCAAAGTAAACATTGCTTCAAAACTGCAGGTATCGCGTTCACTTGGCTGCTCGTGTGCGCTCCTATGTGAAGGTCGCCATGATGAGCGCTAATCTGTTTGTTCAGAATTCAGACCTGGCCTCTGCTGACATTGTTTACGTAGGTTTTAAATTTGCCTTTAGAGTGTTTTCTCTGAAAGTGACGGAGATGAGCGGCTCTTATTTCTGCAGAGCAGATCATTGAGTTGAGAGGAATCCAAAGGTCAATGTATCGTTGGCTGCAAGGAGAGCTGCTGCTAATATTTACCTAGATTGTCTCACCACTACCAACATCATCATCATCATCATCACATAATATGACATAATATATCCAGTCACTACGTTCTCCATAAACAATACAGAACACAGAAAAGAGTCTTAAACAGAACTGATGACTTTCACAGTCCTACCTGAAGGCCATGACTGCTAGGATCATGAATTAGGCTTTCATGGACTGTCTTTGATGTGTGCCTGCGTGCTTGAAACGCGTCTGTGTAGCATATCTCATGTCTGCCATGTGTGTGTGTGTGTGTGCAGGCAAGCACCCCGCAGGAGCTTCGCCTGTTCTATGAAAGCAACAGGACCCTCCTACCCAGGTTAGTGCACTTCTAGAGGACACACACACACTTTGTAGTGCATCATATGGAACACGTGCGGGAAGGCTGACAGGCAGCTCAGGCAGGAGCTGCCGTAGGCTTGTAGTTGAATGTCGTCATCACATCAGAGATGCTTGTCAGTAGATCATTAAACACAGAGCTGAGTACAATTCCTGCTCTGCTCACTAAATCAGACACTTGTTTTACTTGTCATCTAGAACTTTCTTCAAAAGTCACGCTTGTGCTGACGATGTTTTGGGCCCTGACAGATTTAGCATGCGGCTGGATCCGCTGCGCTCTTCTGGCGTGTTTATGTGTGTCACGTTACTGTGGGGAATGTGAAAGCCATGCCTGTACCTTCATCTCTGTAGCTCTGGTGTCTATTTTGTTCAGCTGAGCTTCTGTGCTAAGAACTTGGACTTGGGGAAATGGTGGCATGGCTTGTTTTCCACTTTGTCAGTCCGTTTTGGCTCTGAGCAGAGCTTATCTTGTGGAGTGATAAAGCAGAGTGATAAGGCTGGGAGCTATTTTTTGTTGTGGTCCTGTCGCTCTATATATAACCTGCAGCACTCTGTCGACAAACAGGCTGCACTGCTATCATTTTCCACGTGGCCTACATAACTGCTGAGATGTAAACCCACCGCTCAGATGAGTGGCACGGTGCCCTCTGGTTTGGCCCTGCACTCATAAATTGTGCTAAAAACTGACTCTTTACGGACCAACTCTGAGCCCATGAAGCCCAGATGGCCGACACACGGGGTTAGTTCTTTAACAGCAGCAAAATCCAAACACTCTTAAGTGTTTGGATTATTACAGTTACCAAAAACGCTACGTGCATCAGTGAGGTTCAGCTCAGTGTTTCTTTCTAAAAACTCAAACGAGCTTGTTCTGTTCTCAGTCATTTTTATCAACTTGTGTAACTGTATTTGAGCCTATCTTCGGTCATAATGTACAACATTGCGCTGGCATGTCTGCTGCTGTTTGTGAAGTTTTAGCAACTGACAAATTTAAGCAGTTAATCTCGAGGGGAACCCTTTAAATTTGTGTCAGTGTCCCAAAGGAGACATCTTTTGACCTAAAGCACCTTCTAATGGGGCTGCTTCAGAGGAACCACAGAGAGCGGATCAGCTTCGGTAAACCTCTTTCCTTTCTGTCACACAGAATTTATGAGCGGATTTGTTTCCGAGTCTGGCTTCTAAACCTTTTTTTTTTTTTTTTTTTCCCCCCCCTTTTACATTCACAGAAGAGTTTTTTCACCATCCGTTCTTGGAGACAAGTTCATCCGCAAAGAAATGTAGGAGCGAGGCCGTGCTGTGTTCAGAGCAGCTTAGATTCAGGGAGAGTACTGCTGCAGATCTTAACGCGCAGATTTCGTCTCTCTCTCTTCAGCTCCCATGCTCTCTTACCCAAGTTCAGCTTCAGCCAGTTCCTCCTGTAGCTCCTCCACGTCCCATCTGGCCTCCCCTCAGGTGGGTATTCATTTGTTTTACTATACACTTACTGTGTGTGTGTGTGTACTAAAAATACTCTATAGCGCCAGACTTACTGTAGCATGCTATATAACTCCTCTGAAGTTCATAATTGGTTCTTTTGTACTTGTGAAACACCAAAATAGATTTGGTTTAGCTTGCATGTAATACTTCTGTGATAGTTTCAGATATGAGTTAATAATAATAGATGACGTGTGGAGGTTTGACAATCGAGTGCAAAGCACATTCAGCGCATTACAGCAACGTTGCTCTGCAGCAAAAGAGACAACCTGCTTCTCTCAACCAGTGAAACTGTCTGGCACGGTATAAAATGTAAGGCAGGAGACCGCACGATGCTGAAGAGCTGAAATCACAGTAGAAAGAATGAGAAAAGAGGAATTTTTCTTATCAGCTTAGCCAGTGGTCGAACATTCATGGTGTATTGTGTGTTTGTTTCTCTCTCAGCATTCTGATGGAGAATTAAACCAAATTCAGCTCAAATACGAAGCGGACATGGTGTGTGACGATGGCAGGAACACCCCCTCTGATCTGGAGGAATACGTCATGGTCCCAGCTCAGTTTCCCAGTAAGCACTTTGGAATAATATGGATGCGTTAATGTCCAGAGCACCAGCGGTCTGACGCTTTTTATTTGACTGTTTTCTAGGTGAGTACACGTGTGAGGGGGAGGCTGCATCACCGATAGAGAGCTGCATGATATACAGTGGGTATGTATTTCTCTGACAGTTCCTTTAATGAAACTGGTACAAACATATAATTTAAAACGTTTTTTTTCTCTCTCACAATCTTTTACCCTGAGATGAAGTTGAAAATGATCAACGAAATCATCAGGAATAGCAAAATAAATAGTCATTATAGTCACACTCAAAGTGTCAAAATGTGATCTATTTTAAGTTCTGTACCAGAGCTAATGGATCTGTTTTTAAGATGCTCCCTGCTGGCAGAGAGAGGCCCAGAAAGAAGATTAAAAACACCTCCACCCTCCACCAAACCCGCCAGGTAAGGATTATTGGTGGGCTATTTGATGATGTGTGGGTTAATACCTCCTAAAATAAAATTATACTTAAAAAAAACCACTCCTAATTGTACATTCTTCTCTCCTCCATGGACCAGGCCTGTTGGATTTGCAAGCTGTCAAACTGTGCCCATTCCTGTCCCCACCCAGATCCAAAACTACCAGCGTATGGAGCAGAACCTCTACACCAGGTACGTGCTGTAAAGCTGCTGCGCCGCACCGGTGTCAGGTCACCGTTAACATCGCTCTCAGTCTGTTTCTATCTGTTTTTGTTTTTTTTTTAATTACAGGGGCTCGGCCTGTTGCGGCAACTCTTCCAATGTAGCCACTCAATGTGCCCGACCACAGCAGTCTTCCCCAGCAGGTGCGTTCGTCCACCAGGGAAACGATCACTCGTTCCACAGTCCAGATATTTTATTTTGCAGGAATTATATGCTGGCCTAAATCCCTTATCAGTCTATCATAGCTCCTGAATTTCTGTCATTTGTTGTTTCTGTGTCTCCACACGCTTTGGGTTCTTCTTAATTAAAACCTAGCGGCAGCCACGCCAAAGACGCCAGAGCAAAGTCTCCCTCTCAGCACGAGGACCGGTCATCTGGCTTCCTCTCCAGGCACGCAGGAAGCCCCCGGCGTAAGGGTCAGTTTCCAAAACATCTGCATTACAGATCTTACACCTTTATATTGTCAGACATTTTCTCCATTTGTGCACACAGCGCTCTTTGCAATCAAAATTACTGAAGTGGGAACTTCTCCTCCTGTTTTTCAGCTGCTGTGTTCAGAGCGATGCAGCTCTGCTGTCGACCTGCAGTCACCTGCTGCAGACCAGTGCAACCTGAGCTCCGCCCCTGCTCACAAGAGGGGTCCGTTTAAAAGGTCAGAGCAGCAAAGGTCACGTCTGAGTACCAGGGATGCACCCAAAATCTTCAGCTGAAACACTTTTATCGCCTTTGTTTTTTTTTTTTTTTATGAGAGAACATATTTAGTTTGAGCTCGTGTCCTCATTTTCTGATTCGGACAAGAACTTTTATTCCTACTGAATACTGACCTGGGCGTCCCTGCAGGACTTACCTTTTAAAGTATGAAGCACTCAATTTGTAGTTTTTCGGTGCTTCTCAATATCAAATATTTGTTTTTATTGCAAGTAGCACTAATCCTCCTGGTTATTTTCCTGCTCCAGTATTTTTCATTTTACCTCCTCTTTACGCATCTGCAAAATCATGGCCTGGACATGGGCCTCCAGATGAGCTTGTCTAATTAATTTGTTACCAAACCGAACATTCATGAAATCATCAAAACTCATGTTTAGAAAACCAGTTAGCTGAGCGTTGTGTGTGCCTGTCTTTAACTGCCAGATCTCTGAGCACCAGCAGGCTGTCCGACATGATCCTGAGAGGAGCCTTTGGAGTTCACCTCTTTGAAAACAGAAGTGATGAGAGCCTCAACTGTTTGAAGAACATAGATGGTAAAAACACCCATCATAAATCTACTCGTTTCTCTTCAACAGTCTGGATTAGTTCCTGTAGATGTCAAAGTTAGTAAACTGTTTAAATGGCACTTCTGACTGATAAAACTGCACTGCTTTATAATTAAGGTTCATGTAATAAAGAAAACAGAATATTACAATATAGTGTAAGTTACATAAAATAGATCATCATTACAATAACATAAATTCATGATTTTAAAACTAAAAGTCAATTTCATCATAGTTTTTCATCATAAAAGTCTACCCAGACCACCTAGGTTAACTGAAACCTAGCTTATACTTGTCTTATACTTGTTTTCATGGAAGGCCGACTTATTCAGTCAAATACAGCCACGTTGAAAGAGCATTGCATAGAGGAGGAGCAACGGATTGAAAGGACAGCTTATTGAGTTTTAGGCACTAACTGAAGGTTTTGGCCAGAGGAATGAAGTGAACAACCAGAAAAGTGCAGAGTTAAAAGGTCCTTCGTGCTAAAATCTTTAAATCAATATGAAGCTTTACTGTAAAGAACAGATAAAAAGGGTTTAATCTGCTCCTGGCCTGCGTTCTAAACAATTTGTAGTTAGTTTGAAGCCCCACAAGCAAATATTCTTTAAACTCTTACATTATGCTGGAAATTTTAAAAGCTCTAGATGAATTGCTAAATAATGACGTTTCAACTAGACTGACTCAGGTGGCATGCGTGTTTGTTCCAACAGCTCCATCTGCTGGTCTCCATCGGAACCTTCAGCATTTTGACAGCCCACCCTGTGCTTTCTTCAAAATGGGTTCTCCATGCAGAGGAGCCATTCCTCAGGGGTTCCTCCTCCCACGTAGGTGTTCCGCGTAAATACTGAACCAAGTTCCCTTTCACCGTGGCAATGTTTTCAGGCTATAATCATTATTTGCCATCGTTAATGAGCTAGATTTGGAACCAGAATGGTGTATTTTCATCATGTTACCTTTCCTTTGCTAAAAAAAAAACAGTTGGGAAAAGTTAGCTACTTCCAGACTGTTTGTCAAATTATATTTAAACATGTGGTTTAGTTTGACAAGATTTTAAAGACATTTGGATGTAACTGCGACCACAAAACACAGCCTCTGCTCTGACCCACAGGCTGTTCTTTTCATTACAATATCTATTCATCTCTTATTGGTATTGTATTTATTTTGTTCTCGTTATTTCCTTTATTGCAGACTCATCCTGTCTCCGTAGCAGTGTCGCCACAGATGCGACTCCAAGCAGCAGTCTGTCCTTTCACCCTCCGGAGCTCCCCGTGGACACACTGATGGAGGTGCGGACCCTGTCGCAGTGTGTCCAACGTCTGGGTGGAGGTGTTGCCTGATTTTAATCCGTGGAATGTCCTGGTGTCTTCTCACAGCAGCCTCACACAGACACTCTGACTGACCTGCATTTCACCTTGGCTTTCGCCCACTGTGTCATGGAGTTGGCTTCTTCTAAGGAAACGAGCCTGGCTGCTGTCAGCTCTGCTGATGTTTCCTTTCTGGAGCAGAGCTTGGTGACAGATCAGATCAGCCAACTGAGCAAAGAATGGAGGTGAGCTTGTGTGTGTTTATGTGTGTAGTACCAAAATACACATTCTACCAGCAACGTGAGGACATTTTGCTGGTCCTCACATCTTCAGTGTGTTTAAAGGTCAAGAGCCAGTTTTAGGGTTGAGGTTTGACTTAGGAAAAGGTTTAGGTTTATGGTAAGGCTAGCTTAACCTCAGATAAACCTTGCAAGCACACATGCATCACCTCAGTTGCTGCAGCAACGCTGATGAACTCAGTTCCATGAATATATCTGAGAGCAGGGGACTCTAAGTATAATTGCAGGTTTTCCATGAGAAGAGAGGGCAGCCTGGTGTGTTATTCTAACTCTGTCACAGATCATCAGTGACTCCACTCTCTTATATTTCAGCTTTGCGGAGCAGTTGGTGTTGTGCATGAAGGCCGAAGAGTTCCTGTCAGCAGCTCTGCACACCGCCAAAGAGAACATCAACAGCGGCCAACTTCTGCCGTTGAACACAGTCAAACAGGGTGAGCACGCTGACTCCTCTTTTTGTGATTTCAAATGTTTGCGAAATGTCTAAAATGAAAGGGAGCAGAAAATGAGACCGTTAATGAGAAGTGAATGTTTGCATGCTGTGTTTTCTGCGTGCAGTGATCCGCAAGCTGAATGAATTGTACAAGACCTGTGTAACACAGTGTCACTCCCTCAGCCGTCGGTTGCACACCTTCCTGCTCGACAAACAGAAGCTGATAGACCGCTTCAGTGGGCTGACGGCAGAAAAGCTGCTGTACAGCCACGCCGTGCACATGGTGAGTTGGCGTCCCCCAGTTCTGCTGCTGTGTGGCTCGCTATCAGCTCTGATGGTGCGTTTAGGTGCAGACTGCAGCGCTGGACGAAATGTTTCACTGTGGCTCAGCCTCACTGCAGCGCTACCACAAAGCCCTGCTGCTGATGGAGGGTCTGTCCCGAATCATGACGGAACAAAAGGACATCGACAGTGTCGATAAATGTAAGTGAAACCACAAACCTCACTACAGTCAAGAAGGAAAAAATGGAACTGATAACGGACCAGCTGAGTTTTTAAACCTGTCCGAATGCAAACTGATGTTGGAATATCCATGCGGTGCACTGCAGGAGTATTTACTCTCCATATATTTTTCCACATTACAAGCAAATTGTATTTAAACTTGTTAAAGTATTTTATTGGGATTGATAGAACACCAACAAGGTGGAAAGTGTGGCCTTCATATGTACTCAACCCCCTGAGTCAGTACTCCCGAGCCGTCATTTGCTGCATTTACAGCTGCAACTCTTTTGGCTTATGTATCTACCAGCTTTGCACACCTGGAATCTGCAGGTTTTACCCGTGCTTCTTTGCAAATTAGCTCCGGCTCTGTCAGATTGGATGGAGAGTGAACCTCTGCCCCAGTCTTCAGTCTTTTGCCTCCTCTAAATGCTTTTCTTCCAGGAGTGTCCTGTACTTACTCTGACCAGGTTCCCTGTCCCTGCTGAAGAAAAGCATCACCTCAGCATGACGCTGATGTGTTAGACGGTGGGGGTGGTGTGTTCAGGTGGATGCACAGTGTTTCATTATCGCTACGCATGTGGGCCAAAACGTTAGGGGGGACTTAGTACGTACATGCATATTATTTTCCTTCCACTTCACAGTTATATGATACTGTTGGTGTTGGTCCACCATAGAAAAATCCCAATCAAATACATTTTGGTTCATACTATCAAGCCACATCATATCAGTTGATTTGTCCCAATGTGACCGATCAAAAGACCATAAATGTGTGTGTTTGTGCGTGTGCATGCCTGTGTGTAGGTGTGCGTGAAAAAGAGGTCTTATGTTTATCTAACCAGCTGTTTAATTTCTCCACCGGTTGAAGGTAAGCGGTGCATCGAGTGGCGCCTATCAGCTCTACAATCTTGAAACAATATGAGCGCCGCCACCCAACGGCTGCATCACCTGCATTGTTTCAAGGTAAATAATTCCCTGGACTGACGGCACACGCAAGCGCCCTGTCGGGAAAAACACTACTTCATGTAAATGCCTGCAGAGCAGAGACAGAAGCCCTTCTGAAGGCATGATTTTGAAGACACAATTGTTGTTTTAACCTTGTGAATACTTGACTTTAACACACTGTTTAGGAGATAAATCCATCCAACTGTTCCTTTTGTTACAGCGTGTGTGTGTGTGTGTGTGTGTGTGTGTGTGTGTGTGTGTGTGTGTGTGTGTGTGTGTGTGTGTGTGTGTGTGTGTGTGTGTGTGTGTGTGTGTGTCTGTGTGTGTGTGTGTGTGTGTATGTGTTAGGGAGTTTCCCTTTTGCACATAGGATGAATAACTGATTTAAAATGGACTTGAAACACTATTTAATTGTTGATGTATTTGAAGTGTTTTTATTGCCTAAGCAGCATGTTTTCTTGACAGTAGAATGTTTTCAATGACCAAAGATGTAGCAGCACTGGTTAAATTGTGCCTGTGTTTTTGAATGTTTTTAAATTCGAAACTGTAATGAAATTACAGTGTTCTATGACTTTGTGCAGAAGAAATGTCTTACAGTCATACAAAAATTAATACTAGTGAGTCATCTGCAGAGAGTGTATCACGAGATTTGAATGCGATGAGAATGTGTGTTTTTGTTTGTGCCTTATAGTATCTAAGTTTATTGCAATTATTTAAAATTTAACCTAAAACCAGGTTGGGTGAATTTATGAAATTGTTTGATATTTTTAATAACTGCTGATAAAATTTGACACAATTAGCTGTTTCAGAGACAGTAATAAAGTAAACTGATGTTGAAAGTTATCTGACTGCTTTGGGCAATAAATACAAAAGTTTGCGCAATCCCAGTCAAAACTTCTTGCAATCTGAATGACCTTTCCAGGAGTGCAGATGAAGCTTCAGCTCTGGCGTTAGCTCGATGCCAGAGAGGTGTTATCTTTCTGTGATGAAATCCCATTAGAGGCAAACTGGGAAAACTGAACCGCTAAATGGGTGACTGTTGTCTCACAAATGGAGGCATCACTAACAGAAAGAACACACTGTCCGTGCTGGGTGTCTCCACATTGGAGGAGGTGAAATGGAGAACGTCCACCACCGGGTAGCGTGAGTAGGTACCAACCATCACCTCTCCTGATGGAAGCGGACCACAGAAGTCTGCACTCCTTGGCCAGTAGTGGGAAAGCACACGGTCTCTCTGAGGAGGACTTTGGTCTTGGAAGTGCTTTGGTGGCCCTCGTCATTCTTGGTGTGTGCACTCTGCGTTTATCTCTTCCAGCGTCATCTTGGGTGTTGCCAGTAGAGACAAAGTTGACATACTGATCAGCCACTTTGGCTCTTGTCAGCTCTTATGGTAAATGTAACTGTTCCTTCAGTTAATTTCTTCTGGACATCACTTTATGGAGATATTGATTGGAAAAAAAAAATATTGGACAACTGGTAATAAATTTTGTCTCAACAATAAGCTAATATTGAATACTCCTATTTTATTGTTTTATTTAGTTTTTTGGTACAACTTGTTTTTAGGCAAATTTTGCATTCATAAGAAATTGGACTGACTCCAAACCGAGCTTCACACATTTATTTTTGCAGAAACTCCACCAGTACAACACCACTATTAATAATATTAACTATTTAATTAGAAAACCAAGAGACATTAAAAACAAACTTTATTTTACCGGTAGTTAAAAAATAATCAAATGTACAAAAGATTTTTTTTAATTTAGTATTACTTATACAGATTTTTCTTGTGTTTGTATACAGTATATTATTTTTAGAACCCTACCCAACCTCCGGCAATATAATTCTGTTTATCGTTGTTAATAAAGCAATTTTTAAAAAAAAGTTTTCGTTTTTCTTCCTGGAAGGTGTTCGACATCCGGGTCACACATACAGTTGACGCAGACTCCATGTTGCTGAATGAAACAAGCTCCAAAACAGTGGATAGCCTCATCGCAATTTTGTTTTCTTTTTTTTTTTTGCATAGGAACGTCTGTTACATTATTCGTCTTACTGTAAACATGACTTACGATATACGGCACTTCTAAAGCAGCTCTTTTCATTGTAAGTAATCCCTGTGCAGATGGTAAAAAAAATATTTACACATTGGTAGCTGGCCTGCTAGCAATAACAAGCTAACATCGTTTGTGTTGATTAGCACGCATCTCACAGCAAGAACTGTTCGAATGTATGTAATAGTAAATTTAGCATATTAAGATATGCTCCATTGTAATAAATCGACAATTCACGTTCGTAATATGTTTTCAAATGCTACATGCATAGCATCGTATTCTAAAAATTGCTACCCAGTCGTTAGCTACCGTTGCGCGTAAATAGAGTCGGTGGGAGCTAATTGATTGTCAAGTGAATTATCAGTATTGATGATGTGCAATTCAGTTTTGCAGTTTGAATATAAATTATTTGCCTGCTATTGGTCATATATTATGTACACCTTATCTTTGGTGCAATGTAATTAGTTTGATGAGCAGTCATGAAGAGGAAAAAAAAGGGATTAACCCATACGACAAAGATGTGTTGTAGCACCGTTCGAACCGTAATGTTTAATAGACGTCTTTTTCAAATTTTTGGGCATTTTTCTTTAGTTTACCATTATCCTTTTGCATGTCAGCTTTACTTATTTACACGTGCCAATGTAATTCATGGGAAAATTCTCCCTGGTAGAGGTAAAAATGTCTTGTAAATGAAGATTATTGTTTTAGACTATTGTTTTGTTTTAGTTTTTATGTTGTCATTCTTATTGTTGTCAGTTACACAACGCTTTGATTTAACGATCACATTTTTGCTCAGTCTCTCAACTGATGTGTAACCACGAGCTATAATAGTTAAGGGAAAAAGATGAATGAAAAAAAGCCAAATTTAATATACTTTCGATTTTCCCAGGTAAGTGAGGGAACTCCATAACAGCGTCACGCGATGCACCATGGAAGTGAATCACAGAATATGCAACGACAGCTTCAGAGATCCAAGTCTGTCAGCGGTTCAGAGACAGAGGAGCAGCATCAGCAAGCCACCATGGCAGCTACTCAGCCACAGACCACAGTGAACCATCCCCAGTCTCCCGTGACCACATTTTCCTCCGCTGCCAGCCCTTCAGCCCCGCAGTCACCCAACTATCAGCTAATCATGAGTCGCAGCCCAGTCACTGGCCAGAACATGAACATCACTTTGCAAAATGTAGGACAGATGGTGACTGGGAACCAGCAGATCACCCTGACCCCACTTCCAATCCAGAACCCTGCCTCACCTGGCTTCCAGCATACCACACCTCAGTGGAGGTTTGAGCATGCCCCATCTTCCTATATTCAAGTCACCTCGCCTGTGCCCCAGCCCATACAGCCTCAGAGCCCCACTCAGCATAGTCCCGTCCCACTGCAAGGTGTGGCAAGGCCGGGAGCACCTGCGACGCTGGGTGTGTGTGGCCAAAGCCCAACGAGATTTGTTGACGCTAGCATGTTCAAAATCAGTTTGGGGAGTCCGTCGGGAAGTGGCCATTTTGTTTACCAGGAAGGTACAGGACTAGCCCAGATTTCCCCAGCCACAGGTGGTCAGGTGCAGCTGGCCTCTCCAGGAGCACCGGGGTCGGTGAGGGAGCGTCGGCTCTCTCAGCCCCACTCACAGACTGGAGGCACTATTCACCACCTGGGACCTCAGAGTCCAGTGGCCAGCGGCACTGCCCTGCCCACGCTGGGCAGCCCTGGACACATTACCACCTCCAACCTACCTCCGCAAATAAGCAGTATCATTCAAGGTCAGCTGGCACGCCCGATGATATTTGAGAAGCCGTCACAAGGTGTGGTTGCAGGTGTTGGCTCCACGTCCACGGCGTCTTTCAGTATACCCTCCTCTATCTCGCCCTCAAGCCCATCTGTCATCAACCCAACACAAGTCATTTCCAACAATCCTCTCACGCCCACCAGCATTTCTTTGGGTGCTGTGAAAAAGCAAGTTCCCAAGAAATTGGAGGAAATTGCCCCTTCATCCCCAGAGATTGCACAACTGAGGAAACAGTGCCTGGAGCATCACACCAAGAGGATGGAGAGCTTAAAAGAAGTCTTTAAAGAATATCTTATTGAGCTTTTCTTTCTGCAGCACCTTCAGGGGAATATGATGGACTACTTAGCTTTTAAGAAGAAACCTTGTGTTCCCTTGTATACTTATTTGAGACAGAATGACTTGGACTTGGAAGAGGAAGAGGAGGAAGAAGAACAGTCTGAGGTCATTAACGATGAGGTATTACACTGGCTGTCCCTCAGTGTGTAATCTACCACAATGGTACATTCATTTAAGTAGTAATAGAATAATACGTTATCCTGTTCATGTAACAGTGATATTTCAGCATTTGAAGACAGTGATTGACCACCATCAGTTGCCCACATTTACATTTAGACTGTGTCTTGTCTTGGGTAGTTACAGAATTGCAGATAATCCTTTATAAGCGATCGTAAATAATGCTGAAAACATGTTAGCAGGATGCAGTAAAAGTCACTTTTAAAGTAAAGATTTTCCTGTGCAAGGACTACCGAAACCACATCCCTGTGACTGTCCCAGTTCAGAACACTCTGATACCATAACTAGAACAACTTTTCAAATTTCAACTACCACACATATAGATGTATGCAGGAGATCGTCCATCTCAACCGCTTTTTGTTTTATTCAGATTAGTTGTACTTACCTGGTAGCATCCATTCGACGACTTCCTTATCAGTGTTTGGAAAGGAACTGATCTTAATTAAGATGTTAATTAAGTCCACAAAGTTGTGACGAGTCTAACTTTTATTTTTGCTTTTGTTGAGAAGGACTTATTAAAAATGTCTTAAGCAAGTACAGCTGCTAATTAAAAATGATGGTAAGCAGGTAAAAAAAACTACTGTCTCTTCAGGTAAAGGTTGTTACAGGAAAGGATGGCCAAGCAGTGACACCAGTTGCTATAGCAACACAGCTTCCTGCCAATGTTTCTGCAGCTTTCTCTGTCCAACAACAGTTTCAGGTAAGAGAGGCAACACTCGGCCTAACTGTGTAGAACATCGTCTCATCTGCCTCTGAATTAAAAAAAAAAAAATCCTTTGTGTGTGTGTGTGTGGTTTTTCTTCTTTTTTCTCTCCAGGGAGCAACAGCTGGAGCGATTGCAAACCCTGGAGACATGGACGCTTTTAAGCGGCAACAGGCAATGGTGCAAGCAGGTATGGCAGGGATCATACGCTCTGCACTCCTATGTGGCTTTGTTTCCTCCCCGTTTGCTTTGTTTTTTGTTGGTTTTCTTTTTCCCCCTCTAATTGCTTCTGCTTTTAGATATTTGGCTTCTTCTACTAGCGCTCTGTGTTGAAGTCTTAACCCAAGGAAGGAGAGGTGGCCTGTAAGGTCTCGGAAGGTCATTGCTCTGTGTCGAGTTCTCTTTTTTTGCGTTTTGAGGGTATTGTGTGTTTTGAATCCCAGATCAGGCTAAGAGGTCCCGGATTGAAGTCGGTCGCCATGGGCTGATTTTCCAGCATCCTGGTGTAGCTCCTTTAGGATCACCTGGCGTTCCACTCCAGCAGCTTATGCCAACTGCGCAAGGTAGGAGTGCTACTACCAGGCCCTTGTGTATTCTGTTCGATGCTGCTGGACGAATTCCCTTCGGAGATTTCTTTAAAAAGTGAATCACAACATTCATCGTCTTGTAAAGAAACTTGAAGCAGCGTCAACAAACAGATCTTCATCTACTGGAATTCTCAGTAGTCCACAGGAGGTTCAGGCTTAGCTGTACCAACACCAGCTCTGTCTGTTCAGCAATCAGGATTACTGGGGAAGAAGACAATCAAGTCGGAAGAAGCATAGCCATTCAATGGGAAAATGCCATGTTTCATGATTTTCCTTCTTCATTTTTCAACATCTTTTATCCATATCTTTGTTTTTCTGGAGTTTCCTCTCCTCTCAATCATCCTTATTTGGAGAGAGTTTGTTGTCACGGTGGATTTTCATGCAGTGTGAAGGCGGATCAGAGAAGGTGGGACCCCTGTAGGAATGATCTCGCTTTCCAACAGGTTTCTTCTGTTTTCCCATTTCATGGACCCACACCACAGTTGCTTTTGGTTGAACAGCGCCATCTTTTGCACATCCCCTTCTTTGATTGTCTGTCCATGCGTCATTGGAATGGATCATTTGCCTTCGATTCATCACGGCGACTTCTTTGTTTACCTCATCTTCACCTTTCGTTGATTTCCTTCCGTGTGACTTCATGGCATTTTGTTCTCACCTGGCTTCTTTCCCTCAGTCTAATTAGGAGGGGAAGCATGAGGAGGAGTTGCGTTCACGACACAGGTTTTTGCGATTGTGCTGGTGTGGGTGAGTCAGGTGCCGTCTAGGCAAGGTGAAGTCCGTGCAGGGAGGTAAGGCAGGCGCTGCTTTAGTGTGCACAGCTCTGCTCAGGCCTACTGTCTGCAAAACCCCGTGTGTGTCTCTTTGCTCACTTTTGTGCGTTGCCTTTCTGTGAGGCATCCAGATGCCTTGGTGACTGCTAGAATGACATCGCTTCATGCATGTTGAACATACGTCTTGTGAGTGTCTGTATCTTTTTATTTCCCCTTTCTTCCCTGCTTATTTATTTTCAGCTGTTCTATGTTTCTTTTCATTTTGTTTTCCTTTCTATTTTTCCTGAAATAAGCTCTTATTGCACATATAATTTTTAAATGTTTTGACCACATTCTCTCACCATTTGAAATGCAATGTTTTAAGTTTGCATTAATCAAAGTAGAATTTTATTTGAGAGACATTTAGATACTCATATTGATTTCCTTTCTTCTGTAACCATTGCTGTATGACTTTCATTAGTTTTCGCTCCAGTCATCAGAAAGTACAGTACATTACTGTATCATCATGTAGTACATCTTGGTAGTTCATTAAGGTGAGGTTCTAAGGAGCACTGATAGCTGAAACGAAAAAAAAGTTATCTTAGATTTTAAGTTTTATTTTATTTATTTATTGTATTTATTTCACTCATTTATTTCACTTGTTAAATAGTGGTCTCTCAAATATAAATATTAAGAGAAACTTACTTAATTTAATAGTATTTAAAACATCTATACTGACAAAAGGCATTTACAAATCACATGGTAAGAATTGTAACTCCATTTTACTGTCTCACTCTTCTGCTGTGTTCTGTACGATTCCTTGAGTCGTGCTATAATGTGGTTATTATGTATACAGGCGGGATGCCGCCTACTCCTCAGGCGGTCCAGATTGCAGGACAGAAGCAGAACCAGCAGCAGTATGACCCATCCAAAGGCCCTCCAGTACAGAATGCTGCCAGTCTGCACACTCCTCCTCCCCAGTTGCCTGGCAGGATGCCCCAGGGTGCCCTCCCTATAGCGGGCCTCCCAATGACACTTTCACAACAGGCACAGCTAGTGGAGACGGCTCAGCCCGGTGGCCACCTGCAGGCCCAGGTAAAGGTGCCTGCAGGTGGATCTGTTCTCGCCACAGTGAACCCACACACCCAGATCCAGGCCCAGCTACAGCAGCAGATGCAGCCAGCTCTTCATCTCCAGTTGCAGCCTCAGCAGCAGCAGTCACAGGCAATGCTACAGAGTGGACAAGCGGTACGTCTTTATGAAACTAAACATTTTTCAAAGTCTTTGTCCCTCACATTTTAAATCTAGTCTCTTTCTCTCTCTCTCTCTCTCTCTGTTCTTTACAGACCGTGGCACTTACTCGCCCCACTGTTGAGTCAAACCCTCCAGTTCAAAGAATTGTAACCAACTCAATAGCTATGGCGACCATGCCCCCTGGGCCTATCTCTGTCCCTAATTCTCTTCCCACCCCCCACGTTACAAGTCCTCTCCGAACCATGCCCAACATCAACCCTACCACTCAGTCCAAACTGACAGGAAGTAATGGCTTATCTGCTGTTAAAACCTGCGTTTTTGGTCAAAATACAACCGTGCAGGCCACACAGGAAAGTTGTCAAGATAAACAAATTGAGCAGGCAAAGCTGGTGAGTTTTTTGTTGTTTTTTTATGCTTTTCTTAAATGTACTTTTAAAAAAAATTGAACTACATGTCACTGGTTTTATTTGGCTTCAGAGGTTGTCAGTTCTGTGGTGATCAGATTTTTCTCTTCATTTCCAAGGAGAGTCAGGTTCATCAACGGATCTCAGACTTAAGAAAGGAGGGCCAGTGGTCCGCTAGCAGGCTCCCCAAACTTGTGGAATCTTCCCGTCCCAAGTCTCAGTGGGACTACCTCTTGGAGGAGATGCAGTGGATGGCTGCTGACTTTGCTCAGGAACGAAGGTGGAAGGAAGCTGCTGCAAAAAAGGTGTGGCTGGAAGTATTCACAGAGTAGTTGAGGAAGTGACGCAAAGGTCATTAGTTCAATCATGGCCCACTGGTGTACGTGTTGAAGTGTCTTTGGGCGAGATATTGAACCTCAAATCGTCCCCAAAGCTGTGTGTCATGTGTCATGTGTGTGTGTGTGTGTGTGTGTGTGTGTGTGTGTGTGTGTGTGTGTGTGTGTGTGTGTGTGTGTGTGTGTGTGTGTGTGTGTGTGTGTGTGTGTGTGTGTGTTTGTGTGTGTGTGTGTGTGTGTGTGTGTGAGCACAGCTCGTGGCATCCGTGACTGTACATATGCGTGAGTGTGAATGTGAAGAATTCTAAAGCGTTTGAGTGGACGAGAATGAAGAGAGTCCCCATATAAAAACAGTCCATTCACCATTACGTGCAGCGAAAGTTGTCATTACATCTCGGCTAACAGAAACATATATTTACCGGTAATTATCTGGCTACAGCTTGTTCGCACGTGTGCTCGTTACCATCAAGAACAGAAGAAGAGTGAGGAGAGATCAAAGAAAGAGAAGGAAATCCAGCTTCGGCACATAGCCAGCACAATTGCACGGGAGGTGGAATTCTTCTGGTCAAACATTGAGCAGGTACGTGTCCCTTTGTGTGGGTTCTCATCTATATGCACTATAGTCGCTTTGCCAATGACCTTTTTTTGTTTGTTTTTTGGGGGTTTTTTGATCAGGTTGTTGAGATTAAACTTCAGTTTGAAATATATGAGAAAAGGCTTAAATCTCTTTGCATACAAAAGTCCAAAGGTATGTTTCACAGTTTTCCTCCCGTCTTAAAGCTGAATCGAAGCTGAATCTGAAGTTCTGTCTCAGTTTAAAAACAATTTAAAAATTGTATAGCTATATATTTTCAACAATATGCTGTGTTTGCAGTGTCTGGACAGTCTACAGGAGCGAAAGTTGAGGTAGGTGCATTCATACAAAGATTGTATGTACAAATGCACTTTGGTATTTAACTCAAAGGTCTAATTTTGTTGCTGTTGTAGGAGTTGCTATCTTCAGCTAGAAAAAGAAAAGCAAGATCTTCCCTGGGAAATATAGATGGTATTTGCTTATTATCGTTATTATTATTATTACTGTGCTATAATTATTGTTGTCCTTATGTTGTTTATTATTCTTTTTTTTTTTTTTGATTATCACAAAAATGTAATTTTATGTAATTTTCTTTTGCTCAGTGGCAGATGAAGAGAGCACCATAGAGGAGCAGGAGATCATGGAGGGGGAAGCAGATCACAAAGCAGAGCTGGTTGACCTCACCAAAGATGGTATTTTTTTATTTTTTTTTTATAGATCCCGCGATAGCAACAAAGATCTTTCAATTTACACAAACCATATGAGACATTACCTTCATGCTGCAGATGATAGCAGATATACATTGGAACAAAAATGGAAAATATTTATATTATTTATTTAAGAAATCAAACCCAATGATAAGCTTATTATTTATGTTTTAAAAGATAAATAGAATTCCCATCATGATTGCTAGGTTTTGCCAAGATAAAATAATGTAATTTTGGGCGGAAACGCATGCTGTGATGTACAGTATTCATTTTTGTTGTTCCATCAAATACAAGTGAGGAAGCTGCTGATTTACATATCATTAAATTCATTAAACACTACTTTTAAATACAGGATTTATATTCTGTTTGCTGACCAGTTAGAAATAGAGTACATGTAGAGTACATGTACCTGTTTGTGTTTCTCTAATTCTTATGTGGTTTGTGTTTGGCCATCAGCTGAGATTCCCTTAGATGTGCTGATGAAGCAGTATGCTGGTGCCTATGCAGAAGGGTTTGAGTGGCCTCAGTCCAGCCTTCAAAGTGATGATGATGACATGGATGATACTGAAGGTGTGTGTGAGACAGACAAATCTTGGCTTAGCACCTGTATTATTGACTTAATGCTTTAACACTGCAATAACGGTTTTTCGTAATTTTCCAGAAGCAGATCCCGACGGCGCCCCTCCCGAGGCAGTGGTGATTGACTCCCTACTGAATGTGGACCAGTACTGTGCTTCTGATAAATCCGCTTCCTCTGTCTCTGATGGGAAACCTGGAAGAGACATAGCAGAAGTAGCTTCGGCAACAGAGCTCATCCTGCCAAAGGGCAGCTTCAGGACCACTTCCTCGGTAAGGCAGACTGAAATGATTACATATGTGTATGCATACAGGCATACTGACATGTTTTTTCTGGTTAGACTCGCAGCCCAGCTCCTTTTCTTTTACACGGCTCTCTGCGAGAGTATCAGCAAATTGGTGTGGACTGGCTAATAAACCTGTATAAGAAAAAACTCAATGGGATCCTCGCAGATGAATCTGGTCTCGGTAAAACTGTACAGACAGTGGCTTATATGGCCCACCTGGCTGGACAAGAGGGTACGTTTCTTTTCAGAATTTTAATATTCCATATAATAGTGTGCGTTTTGGTTATATATACTGTATATGTAGACATATTTTTTTAATTGTCTTATTTTGGCCGCAGGGATTTGGGGACCCCATCTTATAGTAGTGAGGACATGCAGGCTACTAAATTGGGAGGTAGAGTTTAAGCGCTGGTGTCCTGGTCTCAAGATTCTTCTGTACCTTGGTAACAAAAGGGAGCGCAGATCTATGAGAATGGTAAAATCTGTTATTTTTACCTGTGAATTGATTCTGTGTTTCTCCTCACAATTATAACCATTTGGGTGGTAACATTGTTATGGGTCATCTACAGTGGTGGAAGGAAGCCAATAGCTTCCATGTATGTCTGACATCTTACAAGCTGTTGATGAAGGACCAGTGCCATTTTATGAGGAAGCAGTGGAGACACCTGGTCCTGGATGAGGTGCAGCTCATCAAAAATATGACACAGAAACACTGGGAGACAATCTTTGCTCTCCAAAGGTGGGTGCTCGGCAACCACTCCAATTTTTCTTATGTGTGAGCACAGTATCACATAAGAAAATTAATTCAACCTAATTTTTTAAAACGCTTTTTTTAAAGCTTGTTTTTAGTGACTTTTTTTTTTTTCTTTATTCCTAGTCAACAGAGGATTCTCCTCATCAGTTCTCCTCTACAAAATACTTTAAAAGAGCTGTGGACTATGATCCACTTCCTTCTACCTGGAATCACCAAGCCATACTCTGAATTCCCAGTTAAGGCAGGTACTGACCAGAACCAGGACTACTGCCACAAACTGGTTATCCGCCTTCATAGGGTTCGTACAAAGCCTGCTGTGTTACTGCCTTTTCCGCCTGCGGTACCTTGAATGCGCATTTATTATGCTCCTGTGATATGTGGTCACTGTGAACTGTAGGTGATTCAACCTTTCATCCTGAGGCGCTCCAAAAGGGATGTAGAAAAGCAGCTGCCCAAAAAGTATGAGCACATCTTGAAATGCCGCCTGTCAGCCAGACAGAAGAGCCTTTATGAAGATATCCTTACTCAACCAGGGTGAGATGTTTGCATTTAGACAGTTTTGCATAGATTGGGATTTAAGGTTAAGTAGTTGTGTGATGTATAAGTAATGTTTGAGAGTACAGTTAATAATAATTAGGCAGTGTAAAACACACACACAATGTAGTAAATCAGAAATCAGTAAATCTGCAGATAGGCTTTAGATCTTAAGAACAATATGCCTTTAAACCAAATACAGATGTTTCTTTATGTTTGCCTAATCTTCTTTTTCGTTTTCCCTTTTTTCTATTTTGCCTCACCAATGACTACTAAACTAATTAAACCCTATTCTTATCTATTCTGTTTGTGTTAAAATAACAATGCTTTGTTAATGTCTTTCATAACCATGGATGTATAATGTTAAATTTTTCACTGGATGTCCTCCCTTAGTGCCCAGGAAGCATTGAAGACGGGTCATTTTGTCAGCGTGCTTCGGGTGTTGATGCAGTTACAACGAGTGTGTAACCATCCCGAGCTGGTGGCACCAAGAGAGAACTTCAGCTCCTACTTCTGCCCCTCTCTGCAGTACAGTGTTCCATCACTGGTGCTGGGAGCTCTGCAGGAGGAGGACAACAAGGTTTACAGAGATCGCTGTCTTTGATTGGAAATAATAACTGGATGGGTGGAAATACTTTGAAGGCTTGTACTCCATACAACCTAAATGTCACCGCTGATCCTTTCAATCTTTTCTTTTTCAATTGTCTTTCTAGAATACAAACATATCCATATTTGATTTGATCAACAATGAGAACAGACTGACCCGCTATCAGACTGATGTGGCGGTGCCCAAACTAAAGGTCACTCAGCAGCTTATAGAGGAGATCTACTCTGCTCCAGATCCACCTCCACCACCCAAACCATGTCCAATAAAACCCATGAAGTCAGTCAAAATCAAATATTTTATCACGTTTAATGGGAATGCCTGAAAAAGGACATGAAGTTGTTGTAATGATGCCCAAACCCTTTTTGTCGTTAAAGATTGCTCCAGCCGGTGCAATATGGGGCGAAGCCTGAAGGACGTCTGGCTGCTATCACAAGCATAGTTGGCCACAGTCCTCCAGCAACCTGTCCCTCTACAACCACCTCAGTGGCAACCACTAGCCTCTCAGGCCAGGCCCGGGGCAAGACTGTAGCAACAACTACAGCTTCTTCTCATGGTAGGATCACCTTAGAGTAAGACGTTTCTAAAACTTAGACGCAACGACTTGGTTTTTCAATGGTACCATCTAACATCAAATGTAAAAAGACAAAATTAACCACTCATTGCATTTCAATTAACATCATAAACTACCTCTATCTTAGACAGACTGTTGGAAACGTTTTGATTCATGTCTGTGATACCTTCTTGAATTTATCTGAGTTACTGACACAGATGCACAGTGGTGGGCTGACCCTTTTGCTTCCTTTTGATTGCAGCAGCACTTTCACTACATCGATACTTTTATATACGTTCTGATGAGGCAGTTTCTTTGAACGAGATGAATGTTTCATTTTCTCATTTAGCCGTTCTTTTTTCTTGCTGTCACAGGTTTGTACTCGTGTGTGACCTCTGAAGGTTTCAGGAGCATCTTGGTGGCTTCCAATTCAGCCCAATCCAATCTTATTGCTTAGTGCCACACGGGGGAGCATCATGTGGCCTTTGGGCTATCTTAACCATTCGTTTAATCCAACACATATCTTAAAATTTTAAAATTCAATAGATTTCTCTCTAGACATATTTTGCCAAGTGCCTGATGCTTTACCAATACAATTATTTAACATTTATCTGCACTGTGAGGTATTTTCTTATTACTTGTTTCCTTTATGGTTAGAATACAGAACTGCACGCTTCAGAATAGATCCAGACACGTCAGCTCTCTCTCATCAGCAGTAAATGTCAGTGAGCCTGTTTCATTGGCAGTTTAGATCATGACCTGTCCTCCTCCACACTTTTCTCATCCTTCAGTCTGATAGTGTGAGTTCAGCCAGGTTTCATCCGTCCAAAAAATTTGGATTCAGAACTTGGGAGGCTTGCTTCAGTGGTTTGGTCCTAATAAATAATCTGGACCTTCTTGTTCTGGAATGTCAGCAGTGGTGTGAAGCTCATTGTAGAGTATGGCAATAATGCTCCTACATTCTCTAGAAGTGTTTCTAGATGATTTTTAGTTTGTGTAGATATATATTGAGGTTTTTTGGTTTTTTTTTTCATCAAAAGAAATTTGTAGGCATCATTTACTTGAGATGTCTTTACATTACGTATTTCTGAGAATGTACTATTTTAATTATAATTGTTTATAATGTTAAATGTTAAATCTTAAATGTTTTTTTTCTATTGGAATCATGATTTTTTTTTTTTTACTAATATTGACCTCTTTTTTTATTTATATCACTTTCATATTGATAACTTCAATCCGACAATTACTAAACACCTGAAACCAAAGTGAGATAATTTACGTGCTTCTTTTGTACGAAAGTAATAAGAGAAAGGACCACATGTGACCAGGAACCTCTACATATTTCTCACCTCCAGAAACAAGTGTTCTTTTCAAAATTGGATGTAATTATTCTAGGGAAAATTACGCGCTTTTGTCAAACCTCTTATAGCTGTAAATCAGTGACGCCCATTGTGGTCGTTCATGGAAGCACAGTTAAAAATACTGTGCAGTTTTGCAAATGTTTTCGACCTAACCTTGATATTGAACCCAAATACAATCCTAACAGTGCTTCTTTTGTTGGCCCACCACTGCAGAATGACTATGTGGCAAAGACTGTGTGATCATACTTAACTTTTTTTTAACTAAGTACTGGGTAACCCCCTAACATCCAGTCCCATACCCCCATTGCCTTGTGCTTCACAGTGGTTGGAACAGCTGCTCAGAGAGCCCAGACTACTACTCCTGTCTCCTCTGGGAACAGTGGCTTTGGGCAGCATGTGCTCGGGGCTGCCTCTTTGTCCCTGGGCACAGTTATGGGACCTGTAGCTCCCATCAGTCAGCCTGGGGTAGCACAGGTCCCCAGGCCAGCTCTTGCTCCCAACCATGCCATCCAGCCCAGCTTATTGTCACAGAGGCTGGTTCTTACATCCCAGGCCCAGGCAAGGTTGCCTAGTAAGTGGCCAGCCCTTTTGAGCATCTCCCCTCCCCGTATGGCGCAACAGAATACACTGCTTTCGAGAGGCATTTACTTGGGGGGGGCTGCTGATATGTGTCTTCCATTAAAAAAAAAGAAAAGAAAAAAAGAAAAAGGAATGGAGTAGTTATTTTGTGAAAAGAAACATCATTTGTCTTGATATTCGGCCACTTGGAGTGTCAAACCCATGAATTGCCATATCAGCAGCTTCCCACAGCCTCTCATTCCCCAGTTTCTTTCTCCAAACCTGCATGGACACTATGACACCCACCTATGTCATACCACACGTCACAACACTCTTTAACTTTTGATGTGTTTATGCTCTCCTTCACTTGTAATACCCCCACTTACTAATATTCTTTATCAGTCTATCTTCAGAGGAAATCCCACAGCTTTGGTTGCTTCTTTTTTTGTATGCTAATCTTATAATTTCAATCTATTTACTACAAAGCATGTGGAAGTGGTCCCACAAGTTGCCAACCCTTTATACCATATACAAAGGAAGTACTATTTTAGTGGTAAAACAGCTGTATGAAATAATTTTGATAGGATTTTCTTTTTTAAATTTATACGTAACTCTGCTAAAACTCACCGGGTCTGGTAAATTGGATTACAATTACAAATATTTTAACCCTGCAGGTATATATTTGGAAAAACTTTTTGCCGACTTAACAACAGTCCCTTTTCCACTGCAGGAACTTTAGCATTTACCCGGGATTTTGACAGACCTTGGCACGTTGTTATCAGAAATACCTGGGGAAAAGACTTTTCTCCAACCCCAAACTTTCTCTGACAAAAGTTCCCAGTGGGGGAGTAGGACTTTTCCCATTCCCTGGAATCCTTGAGGGGCAGCAAGAATGCTGATTGGTGGAACATGTCAGCAGTAATTATTTATCCTTCCCTTTGTAGGACAGCGTATTGGGTCATAATGAAAAAGGACCCAGGGTCAGGGCCTTGGCTCCAGGCCGTGTCTGCTGTGTTCTTTCCCTTGGTTGTAAAATTTAGATGCTGGCGGAAAATAAATCTCCAGCAACGATGAAAATGACCTCAGTATGGGTAGATGGCATGTCATTGAAAACTGACAGAAGTATTACAACTTTAACCTCAAAAATGTATCTTTTACTTGTTTTTATTCAATATGGCTTTAATGTACCGTTGTGTGCTTGTGTTTTGGTCATTTAGAAAATTGAGGAAGAGAAGAGTAGCTATGAGACCTGTATGAATGATGAGGTTCAGGCTCTTTTGAGCATATTTATCACAAAAGAACTTGTGACAAACAATCTAGTGCTGGCAAGCTGTTGGAGCTAAATGTAGGGCACATGCTGAAACAAATTTGTGAAGAGTTCAAGAAGCATGATCTTGAGCGAGATTATAAAAAGCTGAAGGACCACGAAACTGGCAGTGGGTCAGACCTCCTACCTCTCCCCATCTGTCGCACGTCAAATGATGGAACAAAGAATGAATGTGCTCTTTGGCAGTGAAATCCATTCAAAGTGTGGCAAAAAGCAAAGCGATTTAAATGTCCGCAGCTTTTTAATGGTCTCTGTTTCAGCTGAGAAACTACTTATGTAGGTTTATCTTCCACCTACAGGATTTATAGGAGCTGCTTTGGTTCTGTTGTGGAGGGCGGCTTGGCTCGTCCGTTTGATTAATCCACCCTGATTCTGCATGTTCTTGCCTTTCACCCTTTAACTAACTGACAAATGCTCTGTGTTTCAGTCATCTTTCAATGTTGAAAACTGCTCTTTCCTATTAAAGGTGGAGATGTGGTGAAGATCGCCCAGCTGGCTAACATAGCCGGTGGTCATAACCGTATCTCCCAGCCAGAGGCTCCCGTTACTCTGCAGTTTCAGGGCAACAAGTTTACCTTGTCTCCCAGCCAGCTGCGCCAGCTGACAACTGGACAGCCCTTGCATCTCCATGGTACATGGTTTTGTGTACATTACATTGTAACATTAATGCTTTAATGCTTTGTATACTGTTAGTTTTTCAATATAACTGCTTTTATTGAGTTGTGTGTATCATGCTGTTGACTGAGCAAAAAAAAAACCCGAACAATCTATAAATCTATATTATATTGTGCAATTTAAGAGCAAAATTCATTCAATCCCCGATGCAGCATCACTTTGAAACCCAGTATCTGCATTTCCTTTGAAAAAAATCTCTTTACACTTAAAATACCATTTCTCTGTCGTATTGTAATTGCACCATACAGTCATAACTTCTCAAGACTGAAGCGTTTGTACAGTTTATTCTTTACTTCATGCAAAAATGAGCTACAGTTGAAGGAGCGAGCAGGGATCAGAGGAGATGTGACAACAGGAATTTATTTATAGCCCCTGCATGCAGTCGATGGTGTTAAGGTGTTAAAATGTAAATTATGTCATTTTTAACAGCTATTTGTGGCTTTTGTGCTGGGTTTAGGCAATGTTCTACAAATCGTGTCTGCTCCAGGACAGCAGATCATCAGGCCACAGGGGTCCATGGTAATGCAAACAGTGCCACAAGCTGTTCCTGCTTCCAACCCTTCGGCAACAAGTGCGCCTCAGCCTGGGCTGCCAGCCAGCCAACAAGGTGAAGTAGTCAAAGTCAGCATCTTGTTGTCTAATTATTCTCGGCAGTGTTTTTTGTCTCCCATTAAAGATGTATAGTCAATATATCATGTATGATCATTTAACATTTACATCAGTTTTGATGCTTTTTTAAAAATATATATATATATTTTTTTTTTTTTAAAGGAATGACCTACAGTACGAATGCTACACCTACTACTGCAAAGTTCTCAACTACGGCTAATGCCGTTCTTCAGGTCAGTACGTTCCTTAACAATTTGGTTATAGAGGCTATGCTGCAAACACTTGCTGAAACTTCTCCCTGTGATGTTCAGGAGTCTTCAGAAGAAAAGACTCAACAGCTGAAGAATCGTTTGGCCCGCCTCTTTGAGGCAAACGAGCGACGCTGTAGCCGCAGTGTATTTTATGGTGCAGACTTGCTTCAGTTTTGCACTCTGGACTCTGAAGCCCCACACTCCACCCTGACAGGTGGCGACTGGAGGTGGGTGGGCAGAGAGAGCTGTCTCAGAGCCCAGAGAACCTGCATGGCTTCCACGTCTATTCTGCAATCCATTCTACGCTCTACAGAAGACTGCCATATGCGTGCAAACAACCTTATAAAAAGGTATCTATCTGTCTGTCTAGCTGTCTTTGCATTGTACTGTAACACACTGCTCTAAAAATAGCCCTACAATGCAAGAACTCACTGGAGTCATAGTTGGAGGGGATTTACGCTGTACTGGTGAAGGTTGTAGTCCCTAATGAAATAAGAATAAAAATCTATTTCCAAAGATGGTCAACAACACCGCTTAAAGCCAGTTTCAGAATTTCAAGATGAAACTAAACGCGCTGTATGGGTCACGATGGTAAAACTCAAAAAAGTGCAAGTCTGTCTGTGTTTTCCATGTTAAACATCTTCCTCCCCCCCCTCTCCAGGCTGGTGTGTGCTGTACCTCCTGCGGTCGCTCCACCATCTCGTCTGTATGCAGCCAACCCACCGGTTGCATACAGCCTTGAACAGAAGTCTTTCCACCATCGTCTCCAGGAGGTCTTTGTCCCCTACACCGTGGATGTCCCCCACATACTGTCCAGGCATTTCTTTCACTTTCCTGACCTGCAGCAAATGCAGATGGATTCTGGTTAGTCAACTGCTCATTTGTTTAGAAATGAAGGGGGAAAAACTGTTGAAATTACCATAATTTAAACCATGTTACCTGCCGATGTGTGTTTTTTTTTTTTTTTTTTTTAGAGAGAATAGGCATGCTTTATGCTCAATAACATCTGGGTTGTATTTAATAACTAATATTTTGGCAGTTCCTATATATTCTGTCTGAAATTAATGGTAATTTAAAGAGCAAATCTAATAAACATAAGCAGATTATTGTAGGCATTTTTTTCCCTTGTGCTTTAGCATTAATAATTCATAATTCTAAAAATATATCTATGTATCTATCTCCATTAATCTATTTATTTATGAAAACAGAGTTCTTACAAAGTGTTACTCTATAAACAGGTACACACATCAAAGCTGTCTCTCCTTTATCTTTTCCAAAGGTAAGCTTGAGGCTCTTGCTATCCTGCTGCAGAAGCTGAAGTCAGATGGACGCCGTGTACTTATCTTTACCCAGATGGTGAAGATGCTGGACATTCTAGAGGCCTTTCTAGATCACAGGAAGCTCTCTTATGTTCGTGTTGATGAAAGTTTGACTCCTGAAGAACGACAGGTAGAGTCCCCGTTGGATAGGTTCTGCTGAGCCATACTTTCAAGTAACTTCCACGTTCAGTAACATTATTACCCCCATTCAAATTTGTGACACTGGACCATCCATAGGTACTGTGAAAAGTGTATACATTCCATATCAAAACGCAGAGGAGGGAATTAAAGAGGAAATCTCATAGTTGTATGAAAATACAATGTGATCATCCAAAATGTCCCAAACATTTTAAAATCTGCAGGACTGCTCAAAGACAAAAAAACGTACCTAACAATGTATTAAATATGGTAATCAGCATATTGGACATGGATAAGGTACACGCTTTCAGCTTGGGTTACAGGTTATCTTGTGTTTCAGTCAAAAAATTGAATGTTTCAGGCACTTTTGGGACATAATTACATGCAAAATATGAAGAAAAAAGTTTTTTTCATTGTTTTTTTTATTGTTTTTTTATTTTTAATTGTCATAAGTTTTAGTTCTAGTAGTAGTATATATCGTATATAACCATGTTTGTTGTTTTGTGCTGTTTCCTACAGGAGAGCATGCAGAAATTTAACAGGAACAGGAAAGTGTTTTGCAGCATGCTGACCAACAGATGCTGCTCGACCTTTGGAACGGTGTTTGATGCAGATACAATCATTTTCTATGACACAGACCTCAATCCCAGCATGGACGTACGTACGCAGGAATGGTGTGACAAAATAGGGCGTTCCAAGGACATCCACATATACAGGTGGGGTTGTCTGTATAGACAAATCTTAAGGTCGCTGTTGTTCTTCATCTATCGCAGCTAACACTCTGGATTAGCTTCCAAGATTTACTTCAGGTTAAAAATGTCTCGGTTATCCAGGTTGGAAAGTGGGAATTCCATCGAAGAAAAGCTGCTAAAAAATGGCACAAAGGACTTAATCAGGGAAGTAGCTGCTCAGGGCACTGACTACACCTTGGCTTTCCTCACTCAAGTATGTTGAATTCAGTCATAATATGTTATTGCTAAAATCTGGTTTGATTTAGAGTTTGAATCTCTTGGACACATACATGAGTATTGGCATTGTTTCTGCCATGGTGCTCATTGCTGATGTGTTTCCAGCGAACCATCCAGGACCTGTTTGAAGTGGAAGCAGGCTCGGGGGAGAAAGTGGAGGAGTTTGTTGTGCTACACCAAGAGCCTTCGTCCTCTGAAGCTATCTCTCCTAGAATTGCTCGCCCCTACATCCAGGCTCTTCACAGCATAAACCTGGATTCCCAAGAGGACGGGCATCTGCAGCAGGAGGAGGAGAAGGCGGAAGAGGAGGAGATAACAGGCAGTGAGCTGGCAGAGGCGGATGAGGACACACCAGGTCAAGATAAAGAAGAACCTGCTTACAAGGAGGAGCTGAATACAGTCATGGAACAGGTAGATTTAGTCTGTTTACATTGTGTTTGGAAATGAGTGGCATTTGCCTGTGTTATTGTTACTCAGTAAACATTTAACTGATCTTATCAACCAACAGCTCACACCAATTGAAAGATATGCCCTGCATTATCTGGAATACCTGCACGTCAGTGATGATGAAACTGCCCTGAAGGTAACACGCTGAATACACAAAGGGTTATTCCTTTTGTTATGGTACAGGGGTATTAAAGAGTTTGATGCTTTAAACAGGAGCGGCTGGAATGCTCAAAGCGGGGCTGGGAGCTGCAGCAGTTGCAAAAGCTGAAGAAGGAGGAGGACGACCAACAGTTAATGGACAGAGATGAAGAGCTTTTCACCTATACAAGAGAAGATGCGTACAACATGGTGAGTGACTAATGCAATCGCTTCGGGTCCAGTTATAGGTGGTGTTGCCTCTCTGTTGACGTGAATTCTCTGTGCACCTCAACAGGAGTATGTCTTCGAAGCAGAGGATGGCCACACAGAGATCATGCCTGTAAGTCAATTCACCTAAACAATGCTGCGTGAGAGGCAACCGTTTCATTAACATCTCTGTAAATCTGGTTATTTTCATCTTCTTTATTGCGTTCTGCCTTGTCAAATTGCAACATAGGTGTGGACTCCTCCCACCCCGCCACAGGATGACAACGACATCTACATTGACTCGGTGATGATGCTGATGTATGACACCACACCCATTCCAGAGTCCAAGCTGCCCCCTGTCTACATCCGCAAGGAGCACAAGAGACTGAAAATGGACCCTTCGGGTACAGTTTTTGTGTCACACTGTGTATTTGTATCGTCAAATATGCTTCCAGAAAATGGCAGTTAGTTCATGTTTTTTTTTTTGTTTGTTTTGTTTTTTAATTTACACTTCATTGTATATTTTTCCAGCAGCAGCCAGAAAAAAAAAGAAGGGCCATGGAGAGTCGGTCATTCCTCCACGTTCTCTCTTCGAAAAGGCTAGCATGTTGAAAGTTCGTAGAGAAGGAAAAGACCAGAAGAAGAACTTCTCCCTGAAGCAGCAGGCGCCCTTCGCCAAACCATTGCCCTCACTAGCCAAACCTGCCATGGAGGCTAGCCAGGACAACCCCGAGTGGCTCATCAGTGAGGACTGGGCTCTACTTCAGGTACTGACCCCGATAATGGTTCATAAGTGCTTGCAGTTTCAAATACAGTGCAAATATTGTACTTTATGCAGTGAAACATGTTTGTGCAAGTTGTGCGTCTCAGTATTTTTCTGTACATTTCACAGGCTGTGAAACAGCTGCTTGAGTTACCTCTGAATCTCACCATTGTGTCCCCGGCACACACTCCTAACTGGGACTTAGTGAGCGATGTTGTGAACTCCTGCAGCCGCATTTACCGCTCACCCAAACAATGTCGCAACCGCTATGAAAATGTTATCATTCCCAGAGAGGAAGGAAAGGTAACCATGCCAACCATGACAGTCACTCTGTTTTGTTATAAATGTTGTGCCTGTTTTTCTTTAATGCTCTCTCTCTTTTTTCAGTTGGTGTATGAAGCCAATCCCAAGAAAAAAACCAAGAGCATATACAAGGTATTTAACCCTCTTTTACGTAATAAACCGGCTCATGAATTGCTGGTCTAATTTCTACTGTGATCCATCATTTAGACTAAGAACAATCGCCCTCTGAGGACCTGTCAGATCTACACGCAGGATGACAATGCCATGCAAATGCAGCTCTACAACAACCGCTTTGAGCTCATGAAGATCATTGCCAGCAAGAGGAGCCCACCAATCAAACCACTGTATGTGCCAAAATATGTTAGCAGCGAATCCATGTTGTCAGTGAGCCATTAATCTGATAAAATGTTCTGTTGTACCACAGCTGTAGTTTAAACTCTAATTCTTAATGTCTTTTTCATTTCTTAACAGGCTCGGCATGAATCCTTTCCAGAAAAATCCCAAACACGCCTCAGTCTTGGCAGAAAGGTGCAGCTATTAATCATGCTAGCAACAAAGGTTACATCTGGAAAAAGCACAAAAGTCTCACTGTTTCTCATTTTAATATTTCAGTGGTATCAACTATGACAAGCCCCTGCCTCCAATTCAGGTAGCTTCTCAGCGTGCTGAAAGGATCGCCAAGGAGAAAAAGGTGTCTGTTTTGTAATTAGATACTTCCATGAGCGTTACTTACAGTGTGCTGTGTTAAATAGAATATCACCTGATGATTTTGTCAGGAGCTGCAGCAGCACAAATGTGTACATTATTAAACATTTGTATGCAGCTAAAGTACGCACATTGTCATTTCCTTCATATGTGCATGCTATTTTTTAATCACCCTCTTGTGTAATAATCTTTTTCTGAATGTGTTTATTTGCAGGCTCTTGCAGAGCAGCAGAAAGCGCAGCAGTTGGCCCAGCAGCAGCAGGGTGGAGCCCCGCAGGTCCAGGCAGCCCCCGGCCAGACACAGGCTCCAGCTGCTGCTCAGGCCCAGGCCCAGGTCCCTCAGGCTGCTGCCGTGGCTGGAACTCCCACTGTGCCCAACACAGCAGTTCTGGTGAGAATCAAACCACACACACAGCTTACAGGTCTTTACACACGGTCCAGGCACATGGGAACTGTTGTGTGTGATGGTCAGGAGTCAAAGGTAGGGTGCAGCCGGAAATAGTAGAACGTTACCATGGTCTGGCTGTGAGGAACCCTAAAATCCTGTTGGGGCTAGGACCCCCAGGTCAATCAGCTTAGTCCACATGTCCCAGGGAGAGATGGAGGGCTGTGGCCACCACATCGTCCGCTGAGTTACGGTGGATGTGTCTGGTTTCTAAGCAACTGTGCTGACGTTAGAGGACTCCAGTATACGTGGGATTACTCGTTGCGGAGGACTAGCTGTGTTTAATTCCACCCAGACCTGCTGTGTTACAGGGATTCACCTGCTTCGAAGCCCCTGAGACCTGTGCGTGTTTCACATCGACAGCAGTCCTTACAGATTTGTGGGGATGTCTGTGGAATTTGTCTTTTATTGCATAAAAGTTGGTGGAGTAGTGTCTCTGACCTCTGTGTCTGACATTCTGGATTCACTGCCTCTTACTATGCGCTCTGTTTTGCAGATAAAAGCTTTCAGGTTTATGGGAGCGTGCCCTTTTAGCAGCGGTGATGGACTCCATGCTCTATTCTGTATCTGGCCCATCTGAACTCCTTGTTATCCCCAGACTTGACAGGCTCATATTATTCCTAATTTTTCAGCATGCATCCTGATGAAAACTTCTTGCAATCTCTAGTGAACACACACACAGTATTTACTACCTCTTCAGGTTTGTTGTAGGCAGGACAATTCAATCATTGGGAATTCATCATTTTTAAATAGAAGGAATTAAAAAAAAAAACCTCACTATTTGAAGATCTAAAGGTGTAATTTCATCTGGAGTATAGCATGATGTCACACATCTGTGTGTGCTCTTTGTCTACAAGCCGGTCCCGTCGTGCAGTGGGCGTATTTTTGAAGCGAAATGGGGGAGAGCAGAACAAAACCTGAAGCAGGATCCGATATTACCTCTACAGAAACAACAGTCTTTGACGAAGACGTTGTCGGAGACTAAACTGTCTGCTAACACCATTAGCCCGTTTGATGCTAATGGCAACACACTACATGAGTTGAGTACTGACTATTGAGTACTCGACATGTCCTACAAATTGTTGGTGTTGTGTTCACACTTTGCTGATGTTTGTTTGCTGGGGAGGTGGGGGGGTGGGTGGTTGGGTGATGGGGTGGTTGGGGTGGTTGGGTGGGGCCGGAGAGCAGAGGTAAAGGCAGGTGTGGCTCATGACACCCTTCATTTTGCTCTACAGACAGTCCACAACAGCAAATCTAGCAGTGAAAAATTTTGGTTATTGTCCCTTTAAGGAACATTAAGGGGAAAAGGTGGTCAGGTTTGCCAAAGTGAGGTGTTGGTTTCTCCCTGGTCAAATCTGTCGTTTCTTAGTTACGAAAAGTCAGACGCTGATATAATTTTGAAACGTAAGTCCTGCGACTTTGGGCGGAGCCTCTGGGACCGTGTCTCCGGGGTGTCTCACCGCTTCTTGCAGAATCCGGGTCTGCCCTGGAGCTGGTGGAGCCTGTCGGTGTTTTGCCCTTCGTAGCCTCTCGTATCCAGGTTTCACAGAAACACTAGGCGGAGCAGCCCGCACATACCGGTGACCCGCGATGTGTGTGTTCCTGTGCTTTGTCCATTTTATTCTCCAGAGACTGGACATTGGCAAAGTGTATGAGCGGTAGTGTAGTTCACCGGCCAGCCCCCCCCAGCCCCAGCCCCCGCCTTCCACCATCCACCTTCCCTCCTCTGTCTGTTGTTCCAAGTAATTCAGGGGGAGAGTCCAGCACCTTAGAGTTAAAGATCAGGCTCCGACTCATGACATTTAAAAACAAGACAAACATCAGATAACGCACACCTGAGTCTGAGAGCGAGGCAGCAACACACACACACACACACACACACACACACACACAGGGCAGCACCATTAAATTGTTCATCTTTTACAGGCTGGTGCTATAAAAAATGCCACAGTGGGTACAACCATCCAGGCTGGTAAGTTTACACACTCGACTGGTGTAACTGGTTTGTCTCCGTCCCTGTGGTTCACTTCTCTCCCTCTGTGTCTGCCAGCCACTGTCGGGGGGAATGTGATCGTAAACACAGTCGCTGGAGTTTCTCCAAGTCCTTTCCAGGCTAACAAACGCCTGGCATCCCCGGTCATACCAGGCACCCTGTCTGTAAGTCCTGCTCGTTTACCGTCACCCGTCTGACCCGCTGCTCGTTAACACACGTTCTGGGTGAAGCTGGATGTCGGCTGCAGCCGACCAGGCGGATCACTGTGAGTTCTGCTCACCGTTTTGCTGATTTGTCTAGCCTGCAAGCGCAGCCGGAGCCCAGGTGGTCCACGCGCAGCAGAGGGCCGTGACGGCTGCTGCCCCCACCGAAGTGGTCGCCATAGCAGCAGGTCAAGGGGTGCGAGCGGTTACGCCAGTCACGGCGTCGGCAGTGGTTTCTACCACTCTGAGCCCAGTTCAGTCGCAGACGCGCCCCATGGTCACTCAGGTCACGCCAGGTACGTCTGTCGTTTTGTACAGCGTAAATTCCGTCCACACCCACCAACCCACTGTCAGAATGGAGAAAGCTGTAGTTTCACAGTGAGATTTGGGGAATTTAGACTTTTTGATGGCTAATATAGCATTACTATGACTGCTGCAAACTGTTGCAACAAAAGTTCTGCTTGAAACAACAGCTGCAGCAAGCAGCTCTTGGAGAGCTTAAAAGCAGAGATAAGGAACAAGAGCACTACAACCCAGCAGCACAAAACTGAGGCCAATGGCCCAACTGTGATCATTGAGGACCAAATTAAACTGTTAACATAATAAAAGGTAAAACATTTTCGTGTTAAAATTCAACTTTAAGTTAAAGCTACAGGAGGAGGCCTGAGTGCATTAAATAGAGGTTTTAGGAGCCTGTCCCAGCTGGCTTTGGGTAAGAGGGGGACGTCCTGGATGAGCAGGGCCTTTGCTGCTGCTGCTGTCTTAATCTGCTATCAAGTTTTTTTTGTTTGTTTGTTTGTTTTTATGTGAGCTTTAATTTGACTGTCCTCCAGCTGCAGGTATGCAGTTGGCACAGGGGAAACCTCTGACTCCAGCCCAACTGCAGATGCTCCGGCAGCAGCAGCTGCAGCAGCACCAACAGCAGCAGCAACAAGCTTCTTCCCCACAGATCAAAGCTGGCGGAAAACAGCAGGTACAACAGCTCCTCAGCCACCGCTCACCGTTGGCCTCCCATAGCAGTTCATGAGCTTCACGCTTCCATCAGAGATCCAAGTGATCTCATGTCTCTTTGCGATTGCAGCAGATCAGTCTTTTTTTTTTTTGTAAATATTGTTTTGTGTGCATTTACAGGACCTCTTAAAGATGCAGAAGCAGAAGTTGCAGCAGCAGCAGGTTGCTGCAGCAGTGGCAGCAGCGGCCCAGAATCAGCAGGTTGCCGGGACCCAGCCTGCCACACAGGTGCAGTCTGCACAGGCTGCACAAGCCAGCCCCCAGCTAACAGCTGTGGCAGCACCCAGAACTGGAACCGTGCTGACCGGCACCACTGTCACCAACCTGCAGGTGGCCAGACTGGTAAATGCACCCTTCTTTACATGTACGTCTTGACCCAAGCATCACCTGCTCGCGTGTGTTGGACGGCCAGCTCTGGGAAGAGTTCCGGCTGCTCTCCTGCTTCAGAGCGATGGAGGTCCAGATGTCAAGGTCACATAGGGTCAAGGAAAGACCTCTGTGTCTTAGCAAAGGGTTTGAATGCTGGTGCAATATTGTTGTTCCCCTTTTTTTTTTTTTTAATGAATTTGAAGAAATGTCTCGTTCTTTCTGCCCTTTCTCATCAGGTGTGCAGAGAAGTAATCTCTTTATTTTAGCAAAAAGCCACAATATGAGAAATAGGAAAAGGGTCTGAAAACTGCACACAATCAGTGAAAATTCACAAAAAAAATTGGAATATATCTGAATATAGTCATAAGAGAGGGCTGTCGCCCCATTCTATGTCAAGAAGTTGTGTTTGCAGTAACTGAAGCACTATTTTTGTTTCCTGGAACAGACTCGGGTGCCCACCCAGGGCCAGATCCAGGCCCAGGCGGGACAGACGGCCCAGGTGACCCTCACCAAGCCCCCTGTGGTCTCCGTTCCAGCTGTGGTCTCCTCGGCTGGAGTGACCACGCTGCCTGTCACCGTTGCAGGCATCAGCGTGGCCATTGGCCAGGCCCAGAAAACAGGTGCGCTGCAGGGACGCAAACGCCTCCTCCTGTGATCTGTGCGGATGATTTAACGCCATTAATGTGACCAAAACAAACTGATATTGAGACAGGTGTTGGCTCTTTTCCAGGCGGGCCGGTCCTGACTCCGTCCTTCCCCCAGATGCAGGTCCAGCAGCTGCTTCAGATAAAGAAGCAGGCTGCAGCCGCCGCCCAGCAGAAGGCCGGCCAGGCACAGCAAGGCCAGGCAGCCGTTCAGCAGAAGGTCAGACACACTCACGCCCTCGAGTCGCTGTTGTGAAAAGCGTGAGCGCCGATGTGAACGGAGGCGTCTCCTTCAGATCGGAGCTCAGCAGGTGACGGTTCAGGCGGCTCAGCCGGCGCAGCAGCAGCAGCAGAAGGTGACCTATGCAGCCACCACACAGCTCCAACCGGGCATCAAGACCCAGTTTTTCACCACCGCTTCCATCGCTCAGACTCAGAAAGCCACCGGTGCCCAACAGATCCAGGTGTGTGTGTGTGTGTGTGTGTGTGCCCGGACACGTCATGTCTGTACGCAACCCAAAGGCTGATTGGTGAGATTTTTCCCCTTTTTCCTCTGTTTCCAGGTGGCAAAGATCCCACAGATCGTTCAGCAGCAGCCGACCGTGGCCAATATCCAGCAGATCGTGTCTTCACCGCAGCAGGTAGGACCGCTGTGGCTGGAACACAAGACTTTACCCAACATACGTCCAGTAAAGCCAGTTCCACATCCCATTACTGACCAAGTCAGTGCTCCAAAACCTTCGTCAGTGTCCAGACTGCAGGGCAGAGCTAAATATGCAATCAGAGCTCTCGGATGTAGGAGGAAGGTAGGATGAGAGGCTGCAGCTGCACCGACATAAATGAAAATATCTTCAAGAGGTCCATTTATTTCAAGACCTAAATGTCAACAAGGAAACTAATATAGATCCATGAAACAGACTGATGTGTTTCAGATGTTAGTTTCTTTAACCTTTGATGATTTTGACTGACAGCTCATAAAAACCAAAAATTCTGTTTCACAGAAAATAAGAATGTTGTGGAAAAAGTTTAATATTGCAGATTCATGGTGTCATTTAGTTAATGACCTGAAAACAGCTGCAGAGGATCCCAGAACCTTTAACTGGGCTCAGTCTGGTCCAGGAGGCTCCGTCATCATGGGGAAGACTGACTCCCTGAGCTGGCCGCAGAGCTTCAGGAGCCACCCCACACACACACACACACACACACACACACACACACACACACACACAGAGTCAGAACCAGGACCTGGATGCAGCCGTCACAGTCCTGCTGTCAACCAGAGACAACGACGGTCTCACCTGAGCTGACTGGAGGTCAAGGTCCCAGAGTCTGGAGGAAGAGCGCAGGTGCTGGGACCCCGAGCTGCTGGGGCCCCAGCCTGGAGCTTTTGGGGCACCTGATGCCTCCTGCTGAGCAGCTGATGAGTGTCTCGCATGCTCATACTTTCCAGTATCCACCATTTCTGCATCAAAATGAAGTTTTCTTGTCCTCATCTTCTAATGTGAGCCACAGAATTCTGGGTTTCCCTGAGCTGTCAGTCATAACCATCGAAACTCAAATACACACTTGAAATATTTCAGTCTGCATCAACTTTTTAATGATATGCAGCTTTATTGAGCTGCAGCCGCATGTGGGGAGGAGAAAGGATGAGATTCCGCCCTGTGTTGGGCTTGGTCTCCGACCGCCGCGGTGCTGCTGGGCCTGTTTTTGCTAACGGAATTGTGCTAACGGAACCGCCTGTCTCTCTGAAGCTCCAGGCTCAGACCGTGACCCTGACCCAGGCCACCACGGCGGCTCCGGCTCAGGTCCAGATGATTCCCGCTGGGACGGCGACGGCGCAGGTGGTGCAGCAGAAGCTCCTCCAGCAGCAGGTGGTGACCGCAGCCACCTCGCCTCAGATCCAGACCCCTCCCCCCCACAGCCCCGCGCAGCAGCAGCAGCAGCAGCCCGCTCCACCCTCCGCAGAGTCGCCCGTTCAGCAGCCCTCCCAGCCGCAGCAGAGCGCCAAGGCTCAACCTCGCCAAGGCGGAGTCAAAGCAAAGACCCCCGTCAAGCCCAGCGGGGGGAGCAGCTGATTCCCCAGTCCGGTGTCGTGACGGACGTCCCGGCTGGGAGCTGACGGTCCCCGGGTGGTGCCACCCTTTAGTCCATGGCGTTAGTTCACTTTGGTATTGTTGAGCGTGTGAAATGTTTCTGAAATGGCCACAAAGCTAGAGATTCCCTGCAGATTCTGCTCAGACAGGACAGACGCGCCCTCATTGTGATGGTTCTAGATGCTCGTGTAGGTTAATGTGATGTCCGTTCAAATAAATGTATTCATGATTAGTCCCTTTTTATGTCCTTTGTCTATGATTTCTGACTGGAGAATAATGCACGTTCCTTTAGTCTTTTTTTTATTATTACGGCATCACACTGTAAACTTGTACTTTAGCATTATGTTTCTCATGATTGTCTTTTTATTGATGTTAAAAAATGTAAATATCAAAAACATTTGTACTTGTAAAGTAGTTGTGTTTTCATTTTTTCAGCCTAATTGTAATAAAGTGTTTTGTTTTTATACACAGACGCATCTTTTTGTCTCTTTGCTACGTTGTCGGGGACATCTGGTCCGTTCTTCCGTCACCTGGAGGCAGAAAAGCTACTGAAGGCAGATCTGATCTGTCTGACGGGGAAATGTGAATTGGAATCGGTTGACCAGATGGTGAACTACATCACTGTTAGCTGGTTTTAGTTGGTTTTTATAATCAAAATTAAGCACCTGTGATGTTGAGCAGATCATATAAAATTTTTAAAAGTGTTTACATGTCCAATGGTTTATGCAGTTTGAAATATATATTTTGTTAAATTCTCCCCTGGTTTCTGAGGGCGGTCAAACTGGCTCCATCATCTTTTGCAGACTCATTTTAACTTCACGGTCATTAATTTCCCCGATTAAAAGCAGCACCGTGTCGGATTCGCGTTTGTCCACAGGGGGCGCTGTGGCGTCGGTCTGCTCATCAGGTCCTCCACACCTCCGTGGGTCGGCTGCTCCTCAAAGTTCTCACCTCACAGACTGACAGAAGTCATCTCCTAAACACAAACTATCTGCAGATTAAAGAATTATGTATAGAATTGTATACATTCTGCATGTTTAACTGATTTAATCATGCACTACACTAATGCTGCCACTATGAGACTGTTCCTCTTAATAGGCTCCATAACAGCTATGTCATACAAGTCTGCCCTTTATAAAGGATACACATGCATATAATTAACCCTTGAGGATTCTGTACATGTTCATCTGTTATTTTGGACTGTTTTACTTTGACCTTTACTTGTTTTTCCATCTGCCGTCTGCGGTCTTTAAAGGTGGATGTTGTGTGAGGGTGTAACATGAAGCTGGAGGAGGAACAGCTGTCACGGTGGCGTACGGCGAGTAAATGAGTCACGCTCGCTTTAATTCATCCCATCACGAGTCTTCACACGTCTGTCAATGTGGGCGTGTGATAGATGTAAATGTGTGACTCTCCCTCCGTCATCCATCCATCCATCCATCCATCTGGCATTCATGTGTTCAGCTGAGGGAACGCACACTGTTCCCTGTTAGAGCAGGAGATGTAAATAAACACTTTTACTGCATTGTTGAACTTATCAGCGCATATATGATGAATTATACTTCCAGTATTTTAGGTATCTGCCACCGGTCACCACATTTAGAGGCCAGAATTCTATTTTTACTCCAACATATTCATTGGAAGGATGCGAGGATGTGATTCTGCACACCACGGCCTATAATTGGAGCGACCCGTGTGTTTGTCTTTTATTAAGTGATTATTTAAGATAAGATTATTTCAAGGGTAATTACTGCAGCTGTCTGAACTTCCAACTTAAAAACATTTTGAATTAAATTGGGTTTTCTGATTTCAATCTCCCAGTTTCTCACAGATATTTCTTTTTTCTATATGGGTGATGTTAAAATTGCTCAGTTTTTTTAACAGAATTAAAAAGTGCACACACACACACACACACACACACACACACACACACACTCTTTCTGAGCTGTGGTGAGGGGCTGACGTGTGCTATGATTCAGTCTTCTTACATGTCTGCATACGACTGTAGCGGTGACACAACACAGACACTTGTGTTGCGGGCGGAGCTCAACAGCTCCAGGCGGATCTGGGGGGGGGGGGGGGGGTGGGTGCGGGGCAGGGTGCAGGATGGGCAACAAGGAAAAGCAAAGGTGGGCAGCATCGTCCCCCCCACAGGTTCTGCATCAGGCAGCCCCCCCCCCCAAGCCACACGCTAATGACAGAGATGATCACTGCCATTGGAAAAGAAACTGGCCATCCATGCTGAAAGGTTGCCATGGCAACCTGCTGCGACCCCTTTAGTGCAAATCACAGGGCTGTCGGAACAATGGTTGACGCGGCACGCACGCACACACACACACACACACACACACTGCACTGCAGCGGCCCCGTCTCGTTTTGAGTAAATAAACAACAGGGAGGCTTTTGCGGCCATCAGTTCAATAATCACGATCGATCAGAAATGAACCTCCACCAACGACATCCCAGTAAAACCAGTTCACCTGCTGAAGCTTTGAAAAGCGACCAATCGTTAGAAATCAACACAACGATCGAAAACAACAGTCAAAAATATGAGTTTGATTCTGCACATCTGTTCAGCTCCATCATCTGAGGTTAAACGCCAATTTATCTCAATTAAATTAACAGAGAGAGAGAGGGAGAGAGAGAGAGAGAGAGAATGAGAGAGAGAGAGAGAGAGCACCTCAGTGAAACACGAGCTGATGTCTGAAATAGCTTTGTTGCTTTGATCCTCCTGAGGTGAGAACAGAACAGGCTCACCGCTCCGTGATGTCACCCAGCAGCAGCGTGATGTCAGCTGCAACGGCTCTGCACGGTCCGGGCCAGGGCCAGGGCCAGGGCCGGGGCCGGGGCCCGGGGCCGGGGCCGGGGCCGGGGCCGGGGCCGGGGCCAGGGCCGGGGCCGGCACGCTCCACTGGCCTCTGCGTGCTGATGGGAGGTGTCGTGCTGCAGTTTCACTGGTTCCGGTGGACCCTGCTGGCTGCTGATGAGCTCACCTTCCACACAAGCATCCCGTCATATCACCTCCAAGACTCTCAGGTTTTCAGCGTGTGTGTGTGTGTGTGTGTGTGTGTGTGTGTGTAGGTTATATAGAGGTTGTTTTCCTGCACGGACTGCTGCATGCACAGGCTCTGTACAAACTAACCAGTTTAACGCAGCAGTTTTCAAACTGTGGGGCGCGACCCCTTGGGGGGGCGCAGGGTTAAGTTTGAGGGTCGTGGGACTATTGTGAATATATTTTTTATTTATTTTTTTACTACCAATCACCTTAAAATTGTTTAAATGTTGCGTAAAAAAAGTGTAATCAATACACACTTTTGATCAACACACAATTGAGAGAAAACCAGCTACTGAAAAGACTGCAGGAATTCAAGAGTAGAGGTTAAAATCTAGCAGGAAAAAGATGTTCAGGTTTTTGGTAAATGTGCTATTTTTCTGCAAGGACAGTTTTGAAAAAGGCTGATGAAAGAAACAAAGGTTGACTCAGGGGAACAAGTTAAAGCACAAGTTAGAGAAGAGAAAATAAATGAGAAATGCTTTAACCAATAATACTGGTCCGATGATAACAGCCAGGGCTCTTTGTAGCCCTTTGACTGGGTCACGTGCACGTGTGTGTGTGTGTGTGTGTGTGTGTGTGTGTGTGTGTGTGTGTGTGTGTGTGTGTGTGCGCGCACCGACGAGGGCCGGTGTGTTTGCTGCAGACGTCTGTCGGTCGTGTTTTACGGATCCTCAGCCAGTTGAGAGGATTTCACACAAGAACCTTTTGCGTGTTTGCGAGCACACGTGTGAGAGTGTGTTTGGGTATTTGAGAGGTGTGTGTGTGTGTGTGTGTGTGTTGGGGGAGGGGCTGGGAACCACTGGGTTAATGTTTACCACAGTACAGGCCCCACTGGTGTGGGATGGGGGGATGGCCAGACAGATTAGGACTGGTGTAAATTGGGGGATGGATGTACGTCCCACCCACCCCCTCCCTTCCATCCCAGCAGTGAGCCCCCCC